>OX328127.1:47777782-47923801 GCA_946811695.1 Gonocerus acuteangulatus
GTTTTCATTATTTGACCTTCCGCCTAGCACGAAAATACGAAAGTTCAGTATGTTTACTCGTTAACTTTTATTTAGTAAATAAAAAATGTATTCATAGTGATGTATAATGTCATTTAAAAATAATAATATATAGCTAAAAGTCAGCGTATAACTTCCTTGAAGAAAAATGAGTAGTTTCTGATATAATTGTGATAGGAGCGTTTTAATGAGCATTCTCTAAGAATAAAATGATATATTTGCTATCAATGACCCGCTCCAAGTTTACGATGTCCGGTTTCACATATTCAGAGATTTCAGATTATTTTTTTTTTCTTACTATTTGGAATGGAAAGGAAAACATTATAGATTTCGTACATTTGATCAACTATATGGAGAGTTTTGTTTTATCTCCAATATTATTCTTTCTTACAACAACTAAAAAAAAAACATAATAATTATCTCTTAGACACACACAAGTCGTTAGCCACTGAAAAACGACGAGACCCTGGTAGTTGTAACATTATTGACTTTACAAAAAAGTTTATTTAATCCAATGTTTATATCTCTTTAAAAAAAATTCGTTCCGACACATAGGGGAAATACAAGTAAATGATTACTTATAAGATTTTGTAGAAGGTAATTTATTACCTAGTGTTTATAGTAATAGATGTTCTCTTAATTAATAAAATGTTATTATCTTCAACGGTAAGAAGAGAAAGGCGAACTCGGTTCTTCTCACGCTCTCCTAATTTATAAGTTATACGCTACAAACATGAATTCCCACCCCTAGAAGCGGTATGGAGGTTGGGGTGGGAGGTATACCGCAGAAATGCGTTTAATAAAAGTTGCTCCCATAGGCGGTAGGTTCCCGAGGGATATAGGGAGGCTCTGTGTAGCTTCAGCTCGGGGGGCGATTTACTATTTGAGTAGAAACATGTGCCTTTCTACCAGACATTTATTTTCAAAATGTTTCCTAAAATTGCCTTCTTGAGTCTTCTCTCCCGTCGGCCATGACCTCCCACAAGCAGCAATAAAGATACAGGAATTTCTGTTCTCATCTCTTCTCTTATCCCATCTTTTCTTTCATATAACTCTTAAATATTATTTTAATTTTAGCATTTTCCGAAGGTGGTTGCTTTCGGGAAAGAATTGTTGAAAACATTTTTTAATTCTTCATCTGTCCTATCCTTGCAGTAATTTCAGCACACTGTACTAATGTGACCCCATTTTACGGTATGGTTATATTTCCGCCAGGAAAGAATCAAGGCAAATAGTAAAAAATCAGGAAAACTGTAGGTTATCTTATCATCTCCCTAACATCTTCATTTTGCAAATTAATGGAAACTATGATAATGAAAACACGACATTGGTACATAGAGAAAATTAACAGCAGAGTGGCTTCAGGCCGGGACGCAGTGCTAGTGAGTATCTAGTTATGCTAGAGACCGATATTCCCTTGGAACGAAAATAATTAAGTATCGTGTCTAACTATTGAGGAACGTTTGTTGAAAAAAAGAATGCAATATCGATCTACGAGTATTATATTAATCCAGAACAAAATTAAATTTAATAATTTATTTAAATTTTAACGCCTACTGATACATAAAATAGATTTTTGGAGCGGTTTGCTTACAAGTTAGCAGCCTTAGGGATAGGGATGATAGTGATATATATATATATATATATATATATATATATATATATATATCTTTAACATTAGTAAAAGTCATAAAAAATAATTATCAATTAATAATAAATAGCGTTCTTCTAATCCCACACTAACAGACTTAAAAGCTGATTTTTTTAATTATTATTTTTATTCACTAATACATAATCTATATACATAGAGGCATATAAAATAAATTTGTCCTTCTCCTAAATTTATTTATTTAGTTTTATTATTAATTGATGAATCACACCTAATTCCTGGAATATGCTAATATTTATTTATGAAGTTTTGTTCATTCATAAAGTACCCTTAATTTCAAAATTAGCTATTACCATCAATATCTCATTCATTTATAATGAAAGCTCTTATTTTTAATGAGTTTGTGATGTAATAATAAATATTGTTGAGTTTTTCTATTGTGTCTATTGCGAGTATTGACTTGATTTTCTCCTCGTCCTGCATCGAGAGGTCTAAGTACTTGTTGATAAGAGCGTTAGGAGGATCATTGTACATATGGCACTTGAGGAGGAAGTGTTTTAAATCTTCTTTCTCGAACTTGTTACAAATTGTACATAGCACCTCCCCGTTAATTGAGTAGACGCTTCGTTCCCAATAAAGTTTCAGATTTTCCGGTCTACACAATCTTACTTGTGAAATTATTCTTAATTTTTTAATATTTGTGTCTAGTTTTAGATATTTTTCCGTCTCAATTTTCGGTTTTATGCTGCGGTATATTACTGAGTACGAAGAAGAGGAGGCTCTAGAGATGTCGGCTTGAATGAGGAAGTTTTCATATTCCTCAGGAACAAATTTAGACATTTTCACTAGTGACATGAGGTCGTTCTCGTCCCACAGATGAATCAGGCCTATTTCGTTAAGTATTTGCTTCAACTGTGATACCCAGTTGTGAGTCGGTCGGTTTGTAGGGGTTTTATCTAGTGCTAATAATCTGTTGAAGCATTTCTTTGGCAATCTGGTGGTAGGCATACACAGAATCTTGGACATCCAGTTTAGGGCTTTTTTGAGTACTTGATGTTTTAGCGCTGTCCTTCCGCACTCCAGCCTTACCTTATAACCCGGTGTCCTAGAAGGAAGGTGTAGGAGTTTCTTGAGAAATTGCACCTGAAATGATTCGACAATATCCAAACACCTTAGACCCCAAACTTCACTTCCGCAGAGCACGACCGAAAGACACAGCGCTTCAAAAAGCTTAATTCTCGCATCCCAAGACTCACACTTTAGCTTTGTAAAGAGCGAGATAGTAGAAGCCATTGCCGAATTACCTTTCTTACACATGTCTCTTGCTGTCTGTGTAAATATTCCGGAGCTATAGAGTGGAATTCCCAGATAAGTATAGTTTTTGAAGATAGACATGTCTTCATCATCTATTGATACTTTGAGCTCTGGAACTCTTCCTCCCCTCCTAAAAACCACTATATTTGATTTATTAATATTTACTGTCATAGGGTTGATTCTGCAATATTCCTCCAGTAGCCTAACCTTTCTCTTTGCGCCTATGGGCGAGTATGACAGAAGTATTAGATCATCGGCATACAGAAGAAGCAGCAAGTCAGTTTCTCCATCGATGTCAATGCCCGATTCACCCCAAGACTACTATGACGTCTTGGATCACTGACATTTCTGAGAAAAAGTTTCATTTTTTCTTGCCGTTAACACTCTACCTCCAGCATCGGTGTCTTCATCGTGAAAGTAGGTTGTTATAAAATTTACAATTTCGCTCTCAAATGCCTCGGGGAAAAAAAAAAACGTTTCTAGTTTCTAGGATTTTTTCACCATTGGGTTTGCATTTTTTGCACCACTGACCCTAATAATCACAATACAATAAGTTTAAGGTTAATGGATAAATTTTTACCAAGTTTGGTTTCGCATGACACGACGCCACATTGCGTTCCGCAATTTTGATTTTTTTTTTTTTTTCATTTTTGATAAATTTATAGTCACAGACCCGAATAATCGCAAAACAATAAGTTTAAGATCAATGGCAAAATTTTTATTTAATTTTTACCAAGTTTTTTTTCGTATAACATGAGGCCATGCCAACAGCCATAGCCACGTTGAATGCACCTGTTCCCGTAGATCACCGAAGTTAAGCAACGTCGGGCGTGGTCAGAACCTGAATGGGTGAGCGACCACGTGCTGTTGGCATTATAAAAGGTTGGCAACCTGTAGATAGCCCGGCGCTAATAGTCAAATAGTTGATGCGCCGTTAAAAACGAAAAAAAAAACATGACGCCATATTGCATTCCGAAATTTCGATTTTTTTTTCATTTTTGATAAATTTGTAATCACAGACCCTAATAATCACAATACAGTAAGCTTAAGAACAATGGCAAAATTTTTACCAAGTTTTTTTCTTATAACATGACGCCATATTTCATTTGGCAATTTTGATTTTTTTTTTCATGTTTGATAAATTTTTAATCACAGACCCTAATAATCACAAAACAGTAAGTTTAAGATCAATGGCTAAATTTTTATTTCATTTTTAACAAGTTTCTTTCATATAAAACGACGCCATATTAGATCAGCCATTTTGAATTCTGATATCGGATTCGTGATCAGCTACCCCCAAAACCCCTGAATACGTAATTTTAGATCGTTCCCTTAACTATGCAGCCATCTCGATATGCATGTACGACTGGCAAGTCTGGGGTGAGGTGAACTTGCAAATCTGCAAGTATGTATTTACTTGCCACGGAAGTATTTACTTTCGCTTATTCACACCAATTTAGGCGTTTGCTTGGGATATACTTGCCTACAAGTATTTACTTGCAAATAATAATAAATATTTGTTGTTTCGATTCAAGTTTTGAGTTAACTTGTGTTTTGAGACTGCACGAGTATTTACTCCTCCTACTTGTTTTTATTCACCCGGCCCAGTATAATATTAGAACTGCCATTTCTTCTCCGCCTCTCCCTTCATGATGCTCGCGGGCTGCTGGGTGTTTACTCAGACTTCATATAATAAATATGTCCAACAGCATTAAATGTGCCCATGGTTCCATTAGCAATCTTAATAACGGAGTCCCAAATGTTTAACAGTCTCCAGACTTTAAAGTCAGGGGGTAGCAGGGGGAGGTATGGCACATCTATGGAGGCAACCTCCATGGCGAGTCACCGAAGTCCTTGTAATGACGTTATTGGGGTATGGTGAGGTGTGACAGTTTACACAGTCTCATTCGACTCAGCAAAAAAAAAAAAAATAAATAAAAAAAAAAAAAAAAAATAAGAATGATTCAAGTACCTAGAGGTTTTTTCCCAAAATCGGGCGTTTGGCACCACTGTGCGCCGTGTGAATACTTTTATCTCTGTTTAGCTCAGTTCTTAATTGGTTGTTTTTTGTTTTTTTCTCTCTGTTTGCCTTAGTTTTTAATAGGTTGATATTATTTTGAAGAGATTTTTAACTTCAAGCAAAGATGCGCGCATGTCCAATGCTCTCCGTGGTCATCTGCCCCCGGGATTGATGATTCAATTGACCCCTTATGACTTTATTGTAATTATTAGTAAATAAAAAATTAATACAGTATTATTTTATTATTAATGATGTTTGGAATTAGTATGAGGAAAAGTATGAGTATAAGAAACTATTTTATAATTTTATTAAAAAATGTAAACATTATTAAATAATTTGTCGCAAGTAGAAAAGAAAGCTTGCATACCTAGAAATAAAAAAAAAAATCGGAGCTTTCAAAATGTATTTACCACAATGGTTCCAAATTTTGGGCATCAGGGTTTAAAATATTAGAATCTAATTTTAAGAGGATGATTCATTTTTTTTTAACTTTTTCGATTTTTTAAGTAGACTGGTTCAATTGCCCCTAATCTCTGAACTAATCTCTGATGCTGCGAAGAAAAAAATAAGACTTCCAAAAATGATTGCTTTGAAGACATCCATTATTTACATGTATTTTTATTGTTCTTAATTCATATTAAAAAATAAAATTTGTTGTTCTTTATTCATATTCGGAGGCCCGGTGGTCCGTGATTGTTAAGGCGTGAGCACTTAACACTCGTGCCAAGGGTCGTGGGTTTGATTCCCACTATGAGGTGGCGGCTTTTCTTTAGAAAAAAGAAAAGGCATCAGCCCTATCCTGGCTAGAAAAGGGTGGTAACCTATAGATAACCCTTCCTAAACTTCTAAGTTAATAATAATGGACGTTAAAATTTAAATTTATTCATATTCAGAGGTTGTTATGGAGACTTAAATATTGAAATTGTGTACACTTTAGGCCCAGGGCAACGGTGAGACTGTTTTGTAACTTCAGTTGCAAACCAGTTGCACGCGCAACTGTTTTGCGACCTCTGCAATGTATTTGATTTGGCACACGACGCAACTGGTTTTTGACGATTTCAAACCAGTCACATGAAACTATGGGCTGAGGTTGCAGTTTTGTTGTACGAGACCATGTGGTGTTTAGCCGGTGTTTTAAAGACATAGAGTGCCAATCTTTAAAATAATTTAAAACTGAAGGCGGCTTTGGACTAATTTTACGTATTTTTATATATAAAAGCTTTTTAGTACATAATTGTAAAATTAAATCCAAACTTTGCCATTGCATATATTTTAAACACATTTCAATTTTATAATCTTGATTACAAAGCTTATTTAAAAAATATTGTTTACATTAATAATTTGTTGTAATTAGTTAAATTTAGAATATTTGTCTAAAATTAAATGACATTGTACTCAAAATATTTTAGGTGACTGGCAGCTTAAATAAAACCTAAATATTATCAGCAATTTTCATATTTATAAATGTTAAACATATTCATAAATATGTTCATATTTTTTGAATGTGGTTGTAAAATTTAAACAAATGTGTTAGAGGTACTGGAATAACATTTCATTGCTTCTAAAAATTTCAACTCCGGATAGGAAGTAAATACTCCCTGTTGGAGTTTTTAGATTCACAGAATACATCAGCGAAAGGTACATAAGTACAGCCTATGTGTTACATGTCATTTTAAAGGGCATATTAAGAACTAAAAATTGACCACCATCATGTTTCTACCGTAAACAGGAGTGGAGCTATATATTTTGCCGCAGCAAGATTTTGACCCTTTTTGAAAACTTTAGATGGCCATATTTTAGAAACTGTTTGAGACATTAAGCTGAAATTTGGTGGTTTCTTAGTCTTTATGAAGGTAACCCATGTACCAAATGTTATCATATTCAGAGATGGTGAGGGAAAAAATGTCATAAAAGTGTGTTGATTTGAGACAGAATGACCCTAACGCCTTTTTCGTCTGAGTCTGACATAGTAAGCTCACACGGCCAGGCCAAGGCCTTAAAAACAAACACATTCAGCACTAAATAAACATTCCACTTTTACTGCATCATAGGCGCAACTGATTTACAACTAGCCTTTTGCCAGATCACCCATGTGCGGACAGAAGTTTTGTTTCAGTTGCAAAGTGGTTTTAGACGCAACTGGTTTGCAACGGGAGTTGCAGAACAGTTACACTGTGTGGGCTGGCCCTTAATTGACATAAATTTTTACATTGACAATAAATATTTAGTTAGTAATTTATTTAGAAATTTTGAATTCTGCTACCATTGTTTAATATTTTTTTAATAGTCATTCTTTAACATATCGTCCCTGCCGTGTCAAACTAACGAATATGAGAATCGAAGCAAAATAGGAACGAACATATTCCGTCCATTGACGAAATAATATATTCAAAAATGGTCTTATTCGATATTTTATTTAAGCCATTAAAGGCTATTCAATAAGGGGGTTAGAGTTGCGGCAAGCCGTATCGCCCGCAATCCAAGAGCAAAGTCCCGAATCTAAAAACGAGATTTTGCATATTCGCTAGTTTGACATTGCAGGGACGATATGATGTACATTTTAGTTTTATTAGTTGTTTTAAATCTATATAAAATTGTTAATACATATCACGGTAATCCGTTTAAGTTACACATAATTTTAGCTAAAACTTAAGGCTTTCTCTTTTTAAGTGAAATTGTTTTTTTTAATGGGCACGAAATTTGCATTTCAAGTCATGAAAATGTCACGAAAAAGTCACGAAATTGGGTTTCACGAAAGTAGTAGACACCCCTTATAATAAAACATATTATATGTTTGTGCCAAAGACGTATCTGAAAAAAATAAACACAAGAACACAAAAAATAATAAATAATTATAATAAGATTAATGATAAAATAGATAGAGGTTGTTATATTTCAGATTTGCGATGTTTAAAATTTGTATGGTATAAAATTTGTACAAGAGGTTAAACAGATGGAATAAATAAAATAAATCACAGATAGTTTTGTCCAATAACTGGAAATACAGGAGCAACTAAAAGGAAATATACGAGATGTAAATAGACAAAAATACGTCTCACAACCTTTTGAATATCTTGCAATTATTATTCCTTACTAGGCGGCATCTCTCGTCTCCTTTAAGGGTTTTAAGTTACACAATCTCAAACAGATCGGAAGTTTAAAAGTTTCACCCCTTACAGAGGCGCTGTAGAATTAATTCCGTACCAACTTCAATATTAGCAGATTTCCGGAGTCAACCTCCCGTTCAAATCTCGCTTTGAAAGAGCAATGAAACAAACTCCACTCAGTCGAACGCAGCTGCTGAAGACTGCCGAAGCGTTACAGAAAATTCATATTTGTTGCATTTGACTTATAAATTTGGCTCGAGAAGAATGAGGTTCCCCTCGCCCTCCTTTCCTGCTCTGGGTCGTAAATCAACAGTTAAGCAAGGGTAAAGCAAAATTAACTTTTGCTCAGCCGTCCGGCATCCTACGTCCTTACAGTTATTATTTTTCTTTTTTCTTCGCGGATACCTCATTTATCTAAGTAATAAGCAGACGGGTATTATAAAAATTGATCTCTCCTACTAGGAATAACGGAATTGGGAGAACAAAGATTAGTCTTCCTCTAATATATTTTTTGATTTAGTAGGCTCTTCGACAAATCTTTGTCATCAACAGGCTCCGATGTAAATGTAGAACATCTTAATATTGACATATTTTTGATGAAGTTTGATCATTGTTTGCTGTTGTAGTTTATGAAAAGAACTAGTGCTAAATAAAAAATATTTATGGAAAGATTAATCTTTGATTTTCCCGATGTTGAGTACCCCATTATTGGAAATTTCTTGTCTTGGCATGTAAATTTATTGATTTCATGGTAAGAGAGTGTAATACACGAGAATGAATTATTTATTAGACCATTGTATAATATGCAGGACGGTAAACACAGTCAGTGAATTTTAAAATATTTATTTTTATAAAATAAAAAGCTTGATAGGTAAAGTTTTCGTTTTCAAAGTCCTCCTCTTTTATGCCCGGGCGCATTGCTAATTAAGCCATTGTGGTTGGATTCAAAGCACGGCAAGGTAATTTATCAAAAGAAGCCAAAGCTTCATATACACGGCATATAGTTCTATTAATAACAGAAAAAAACATTATGGAATGTAGACTTTAAGTTAAGTACATGGTTCCCATCGAGTTCTGGAAATTGAATTCCCTGATTTTTCCCTGACCTCCCAGATATTGATAATTTATACCAATTGAGGGATTCGGTATTAAGGTGTACATAAAAGAAGAAATTTGTGTAATTACATGAGTTAACAAACATACCATCGGTTATTTTTCTCTTAAAGGCCTCCTAGGTTAGTAGTAAAATTTTTCTTAAATCAATAGTTATATTAACTATTGATTTAAGAAAAAGGGCAGTAAGGCTGATCTATATATATATATATAAAAATCACGTGTCTGTCTGTTTATTTATTTATTTGTTTGTTTGTTCCTTATACAAATCTACAACGTTTGACCGATATTGACAAAACTTGGCACTCAGGTAGGTCTTTATACGAGAAATCTTCTAGGCTAGGTCAAAATAGTCAAATTTCAAAATTTGGTCAAAAGGTCAAAAGTTTTGTTCAAGAAAAATTGGCTACACTGAACCATTCAGATTGTGACGGCCATTTTGAATCGACTACTACTGGCCTCTGTCGGCTGTTAGATGAAGTGCTGTTGTGCTGGCCTCTACTGGTATCATTATTGAACTACAACAAATTCACATCGTTTGACCGATTTTCGTAATTGGTTATAGACAAGTAGGTATCAAGTAGATCTTGATACGGGGAGGATCATAGACAGAAAGTAGGTGTAGCATGGCAAACTAGGTAACAGCTAGTAAGAAATAAAAAATTGTATGACCAGTAAAATTAATGTAAATTTTGAAATTTAATTTATTGTACAACCCTGTAATAAACTATTTTTACACTTAGCCGGGTTAGTGTAAACCCAAACCGTAAAGCCTTTCCACAGTCGGTCGGCCACAACAGGCTTGGGGGTTGATTCTCCTTGGTCCTCCCGTATTGCGGTATCATATGGATGTCATAAGTTGGTTTACCTCCCTATAGGGAAGGAGGAAACACAGTAAAGCTATGGTCTTAGAGACCCTTTTTATTCTATTTATTTGATTCTGTCTAAGAATTTACTGATGTTCGCTTCTTATTTAGGGCCCAGTGCATGAAAATATATATTTAGATATAATTACGGATTTAAAAGCAATACATTAAGGAGTACATTTCCATATTTATGATAATAACGAATCTTTAGCATTATTTACATGATAAAATTAACTTAAGTTTTGACTTTAAGTTGAGTAACTTAAGCCCTGGAGCTTCTGACACTAATAACAATTTCCAACTATAAGTCATCTAGTCAAACTTCCTATTAGCCATAAGGTCTGGAACAATATAGCCGGGATCTAAGTAATTAACTAATATTATATAAAGTTTTAGACGTCTATTCATTAAATTACGTTGGAGAGGAAGGTTGATTATTTGATAATCCGGAAAAGAAACAGATATCATTCGCTTCTGTTATCACTTGTTTTTTTGTTTGACAAGTAAATTTTACAACATGTATCTAAACTATATACAAGGGCAGGATTTGAAAGTGTCTTTCGATCAGACTACTTTAAACGGGAAAACATGTTTTTCGTGATTTCTAGCTTTTCATGAAAATATTTACACCTAATTCAAATGAGCCATTCTTGTAAATAATATTTATAGATAAACTATTTCTCGCGAGGCTCAAATTGTAATTTATAATTGTGAAACTCACATTTTCAATCAGCATCGTTACTGGCGTCGACATAGTTAGTAGGTGAATTATGTGGAAAAATATAAAAAGAATAATAAATTCCACATTGGAAAGATGTGTTTTATCTTCGGGAAATTTTTAAACATGTGTCGAAAAGATTTTCGATTAGGAGCTAAAAACATTTGGCATTGGGTTTGAAAAGGGTCGTCCTGGAAACTAGACAGAACACTGGAATATAAGGAACTAACAGGGGCTGGGTGCTTGTCCTTTTGGGGATAATGGTGTCCTTCAGGAGGAAACTTATAAGGACATTTCAGGATTCTCCAGAGACTGAAGGCATAAAAAGATGTTATGGCGAATTTCTTCGGGCACTTTCTGGAGTTGCAAATAAGAAATTTCTACATTTCATGGACACATAAGTCATAGAAGTACCTATGCTTAAAATTTGTATATTGTATATAGACACATAACTATTGTGTATCTTCTCATGTTTTAAAAGCCGAAGAAATAATCCGATCTTGTTATAATTTGAAACAACAAATCGTTTTCTAAAATGAAAGGGCCATTTCATTAACCATAACAAGCAGAGTTATAGGAAAATTGTTTTTTCGGCAAAAACTGCTCAATAAAAAATCGTAGTGCTCCTGATTTTGAGTTAATAGGCTTCCAGGCACAGTATTAAAGATGGAGAAGGCGGATTAAGCATTTTGCGTTTAGAGTTGGTCCTTGTCAGTTTTGTTAGCACGGTGGCGCCTCGAATTTCAGTTTTCTTTGAGATGCCATTGAAAAAGGCGTTGAAAAGTTTCTCATAATATCAAATCAAACAATAAACCGTTTATATTCTAATATGTCTAAACTGCGGTTGTGTTATGAAAGTCGTGGAAACGTTAAGGTGAGACAAGCCTTACGGGTCGAACGTTTTTAATTTTTTATTTTCTCCCTCTCCCACTTTCTCTCTCTCTCTCTCTCTCTCTCTCTCTCTATATATATATATATATATATATATATATATATATATATGTATATATATGTATGTATATATATATATATATATATATATATATATATATATATATATATATATATGTGCATATATATATATATGCATGTAAAGGTTATTTACCCTTAGCTATTAAAGATACATTCAAGTTAGCACCAGCGTTAAAATTTATTAAAGCACTGTGAAATAGGATGTTTTACGTGAATTTGAAAATTACTTAACTGATATTTTATTGCGTCCTGTGTGTATTATAGAATAGCTTATTAAATTTACCTCCTTATTCCCTGGTTTGTGTTCCTGTTCTGAGCCTTTTATGACAATAACATTGCCTGGCTTCAGAGAAACCTGATGCTATACCGTCCGTCTGATGATTCGGCTCCTATAATTAGATGGATGATCAGGTCTGTGTATAATACTGCGGTTTAATAAATTTAAAACAATACATTTAATTGCACTGGATGAATAGTATTTTTAATACACAGCTGAACCTTTAATTAAATCTTTGAATTTTTGTTATCTGCGAAATGTCTAAAAATATCACTAAATAATTTTAATAAAATTATTTCTTCTCTTCATGTTTCGCAACCCTTTTCGAGCCTCTTCAGGGGAACATATTACAAATATGAAAACTTCCAGTCTCAACTTGAGGCGGACAGTTCACCACGACCATACTGGTCATGAACAAAATCACTCCAACCTGGTGTGAAAGAATTCAACATGCTGAAAAATATTCACCTTGGATCTTGCAGTCGAATGACCGCCAAAAAAATAAATAAAAAATAGTGAATAATAGATATGTTCGTATCATCCTGTCTTTCTCTGCCGGATGTGGAAAAGTAATCTAAATCCAAAATATGTAGGTATATATATTATGGCATGGTAACGTTTTTTTTATTTTAGCTTTTAGCAATATTTTTAGTATGTGGTTTAATTTGTTTTCGAAGTAGCTGAGACGATTCACCAGTTAACGGTGTATATATTGTATTTAGTTTTAAGAAAAAGACGGCGTTTAATTTTTAAGACTGTATTTCTTCTTGGGATTCATTTTTAACGTATGGCATGTATTCTTACAGACCATGACCAGACTGGACGTGGCATACTGTAAGTGTTTTATTTTTTGACCTCAGAATCACGCTTTTCTTTGAAGTAGAAATTCGTTATTTTCTTTAGTAATTTTCTTGTCGATTAAATGAAATAATTTTTTTTCCGGTTTGTATTCAGCTTCAGCAGGAGTTTTTTAGGGGAATCGTATTGAAGAAAAGGTCTTTGAATAATTTATTATAAAAAAAAAAGTAGGAGGCTGAAATGGGGCAGAGCTCTTACAATATATAAATTATATAAGAGGTCCAGGGAGAGAGCCTGGAAGAAGAAAGGGCTAAACAGAGGGTAGTCATGCAAATAAGAGTTATCCCCTATTTCTGCCGTTTTACAACAGGGCCATCTTGCTCCCCAGTGTCTGCCTTATTCCTCCCTCTCTCTGGAACAAGTGTTCATTTTGGCTTACCGTCCTCGTTGCCTCGTCGCTCGCGAATGAATGTTTTTTTTTTTTACTCATTTCAGCTCCGGCAATTCTCCGAAAGCGTAAAGAGCTCAAGTCTGGCTTAATTAAGTTGGCTTATTATTATGCTTTTAACGGAATATCCCACATATTTGTAGGCACTTGTATATTACATTTTTTTAAAGAGTTACTCGTGATAGGAATAATTATAAAATTTTATAGAATTGAGTAAAATGATATGAAGTCCAGTTTAAATGGGTTCCAAGTCATTGCCGAATGGAATGAAAGAGTTGACGGGACGGCTTATCTGGCGACTGTTCCGTGATAAACTGACCACATTTCTTGCAAAATAACCACTAAAATAATTATGAAACATTTGGATATTTTTCATATGCTGTGACCAGCTGTCTATGTATTCAAAAATAAAAAAAAAAGTCCGTCACGCAGGAGCTGCATAACTAAGCACTTTCCTCAGAATTTGGGTAGTGTAGTACTGCTTTCCAGAACAATTTGCTTAAGATATCCTACATAAATAAAATAAAAACGTGAATAGTTCTCATTTTGTAATGAGTAACTAATCAATTATTAATTTGCATCCGGAGTTATGTTTACACATGGTACCTACTACACTACGTAATAAATACAAAAATCCTCATATTATCGTATTTTGATCTAACGCAGGAACAGGATACAGTCACTCTAATGGTAGAAAGCGCTCCTTGCGGCGGCTTTGTGAACCTACGTCTACCGGCTTTTCTATTCAAATATATTACAAATTAAACCACCGCTTTCCGATTGACCGATTCAGCTCATTTTTACAACACTTATTTCTCATGAGTTACCCACGACGTATACCGCGTTTCGTTACAATACAGCAGAAATTACGACCGGTATGAGTATATTAGGAATTTGGGTCCGGAGTAAACCCCCCCTTCTAATGAACCGATTTAGTTTATTTTTACAACACATATTTACCTGTAGATTACCACTACGAATACCGAGTTTCGTCGAAATATACCAAAAATCACGGCTGGTAGTGGCGAATTGGTATTGTGGGTCTGGAGTAAACCCCCCCTCCTAATGAACCGATTTCGTTTATTTTTACAACACATATTTACCTGTGGATTAGCACTACGAATACCGAGTTTCGTCGAAATATACCAAAAATCACGGCTGGTAGTGGCGAATTGGTATTGTGGGACCGGAGTAAACCCCCCCTTCTAATGAACCGATTTAGTTCATTTTTATATCTCACTTTTCTCTCTATATTACCACTACGAATACCAAGTTTCGTTGAAATATAACAAATATTACGGCTGACATAGTCAAATAAGTGTTTTGGGTTCGGGGTAAACCCCCCCTTCCGGTGGACCGACTTTGGTGGTTAACGAACTCGTTCAATCGTTTGCTAATTGAATGCTATATACCAAGTTTCGTGACGAAAAAACAAAAACTCTGGCCGCTATCGTGTTAACAGACACATATATATATATATGCATATATATATATATATATATATATATAGAGATATATATAAATTTTAACGGGGGTCATTTTCGGTGTCTACTAGGTAGGATCGATAAAGATTTGAAGAAATTTTTCAAAAATTCCGTCATGAGTCCAACCTCAATAGCTACTTTCCTTCGGAGGAAAGTGCTAACAAGCAAATACCTACCTACACTGATATTATTTTGCGGGTTATCATAATAAATTATTCCCAGTCGCATTAAAAGTTTTATATTGAGATGCGGATGGTTTGCTGTTGGGGTGAGAAGAAGTCTAGGAATGGTTGGGTTTCGGTAAGAGAAGACAGAATTTCAGAAAAATCAATATTTTGAACGTTTAAACAGCCTCCTGCAATAAATACCTTGGCGGTGGAGCAAGACCACGATAACGTTTAGGTTACCATGGTCACCTGAACGTAATCTTGGTCGTCCTCCATCTCTTAGGCATTTATTGCTAAAGAAGGCTACCAAAGAGTATGGGGGGGGGCTATCCGGAAATTATATTTTTCTGAAAATCTGATGTTTTCTTTCAGTCAAATCCCAATCTTTCCTTGACTTATTAAAAGTTATATAATACTAGCTGACCTGGCAAACGTTGTTTTGCCATATACATCGTTTCGATGTTAACGATAGTTCATGTAATATTCCACGTGATTTTTTACCTTGGCATAACTTTTTTATTTATGCATAACATTAAATTTATTAAATAATTAAATATTTTGTCCAAAAAACAAATAAAATATTTTTTTTGGGGGATGGGTCCCCCTTATCACATAGGGGTATAAAATTAGTTATAAACCTATTCTCAGACCTACTGAATATACATAATAAATTTCATCAAAATCGGTTATGCCGTTTCGAAGGAGTATAAACACTAAAACTGTGACACGAGAATTTTATATATTTGATAGTATAGATTGTTGAGGCAGCTGGTAAAACAAAGTTAAACGAACTAAACTTTTTATATTAATATTTATGATGATATATATTAGTTTAAAAACATTCCTCAGTAATGTGGTAAAAAAATCTCAAATTACTACTTAAAATAAAATTGCCCAAATTTTCTCCGACAAGGAATAAATACTAATTCGTTAAGAGGCCTAAAACAACATGGCTCCTCATTGTGACAAGTTTTCCCGGAACAAACAGAAACACCAGCTTGATCAAAGGATAATATACACGAAGCAATTTAAATCCTTTGGAAAAGAGAAGAGTGAGAGAGAGGCTAGAAGAGGGCGAGCAAAGCTTTGACAACTTGTCCATCCTTCAGCCTTTTCCGTCCGAAGCTAAATTAGAAAATTACCAGCAAGTCGTAATTACTGTCACTTTGACTTGGTCTTCTATAATTCCCCCATTCCTCCCTTCGTTTTCACCTTTCTCTACTTCCCCCTCCCCCTCCGCCCACCCTATAATTATAATTCAAAGCCAGTTCCTATCTTCTTAAAAGAGAGTCGCTTTTAATTATTGCTTCTATTAATGAACGGAATGAGATATTGCGGAAGGGTGTATCCTTGAAACTTGTCATTTTGTTGCTTATTAGAAAAAATTTGATATCATTGACAGTTTTCGAGGTATTCTAGACAGAAATGATGTTTCCTGATACTTTTATGACAAGGAAGGACTCATGAACAAATTTTTGAAAAATATATTTTAATTTTGTTTCTTCCTTTCTAATGGGTACACATTATACCTGATGGTTTTTTAGTTTTTTATTCTATTATTTCGCAGAAATACCATTGTGCTTCCGGACGATTGTCCATATCTCTTAACTTTTTTAAATGTGTTATTTCAGTGTAACCTGTAATAGATTGTTATTATTACAGGTTATTATAAAATAAAAGTAATTAAAAACAAAAATATGGAGAGGAGTCTGACGAAGCTGAATGTATGCGTATACACAACTTTTTCTCCACAAAAAATGTCCTTTGATTTTATTCGTTGCTGAGTGATTTATTAAAGGGAATACATCGAATTTATGGTTCATCTTCAACTATTCACTCGCACATAAGGCAACTTTATGGAGTTGGAACTATTTCTAGATGTTTAACATTCATCCAAACTAATCTATTTTAAGAAGGTAGGGATTGTCCGGGTTCGGTCATTACTTCTTAATAAATCTACATTTTACAAGTGAAAATGGTTTTATTGGTTCCGACGTTTCGACTTGCAATTCAAGCCACTTCAAGCCGGCTTAAAACCATTTTCACTTATAAAATGTAGTTTTATTAAGAAGTAATGACCGAACCCCGACAATCCCTACCTTCGCATCATCAACAGTCAACGATCTCCTCTCAATCAAATAATCTATTTTAATTTTCGTCAGTTAAGGAAATATATATATATATATATATATATATATATATATATATATATATATATATATATATATATATATATAAAATGTATTAACAAACATGAGCAGTTTTGGAATCTTCTTATATTGTCTTAAATATCTTGAAAATGGTTTGTAAAACTTGATAAATTGACGGTAAGCATTCGGAAAGCTTACTAAGGGTGGGTTTACGCTTGCTAGTTATTGCAGAAAATTTATATCAGACAGAAATTGCGACTTGTGTAAACCATGAGCAATTTATGTCTGAGATATATATTTCTATCACGAACTATAAGTGTCGACACTTCTATACCACCAGGTGTAAACACAGATTTTTACGAGAAGAATTTAATTTCAGAGATAAATATCTTGGCTACTAGCTGTATTGTCGACACTTCTATACCAACAGATGTAAACACTGATTATTTGTGCTTTTGGTGAATTTATCGCAAATTAGAACAAATCCAGAACTGTCCTATACATATCCATGCCATAAATGTCTAGCTATTTCTGTCAGTATGTAAACCTTCAAGAGAATATCTATCCGACACCTGACATATATTTCTTGCGAGAAGTGTCAGATGGCACCCTTAGTATCCTACAAGAGTGGTTCCTTAGTAATTTTCGATGGGACGATGTCGTTCGAAGAAATCTGTCTCTGTTTGCCTCCGTTTTTAATACTGTGTTTTTTTGTTGTTTTTTTTTTTTTTTTTTTAAACTGAAATTGAGTATTACAATGCCTATTTCATTAAAAAAAGTTTGGAAAATAAAAAAGATATTTGTAATAGTGTTTTCGTTGAGAGAAAGTGGAGAAGGGCGAAAACAGTACTCCTGCAGAGGATACTATCAGTTTCCTGTTGGTGCGCCTAAAATCGTGCTTCTCTTTGAGATTATACTTGTGATATTTTCATTTTTTACAAAATATCAAAACAAAACTTTAACTGTTTCTATACTAAGCTTTCCAAAGAACACTAGTGATAAGGATGTAATCGTGCTTTAAAAAAAGAAAAAAATGATTTTTTTTTTATTTAAAATTAATAATGATTTTAGACATTACATATCTAATCGCTTGGTTATTCTACGCTGATATCAAACTAGACGATTGGAAAACATAAAAAGGATAAAATTGAAAACATCCCAAAGTGGTTTCCTTTTGAAGTGGCTGGACGAGCAGCTCTATAAATGGTAATACACTTCTAGTAGTGAACAGAGAAATTTGCATCCCATTTCACTCCGTCTACCGTTTCCTTCACCATCTTTCCGAGCTAGGGAAATTGTTCATGGTAATTTCACTTTGACCTTTATAAGGTTGTATACAGAAGGCAACTTCTATAAGTATCAGTTTGCAAGAAATAAACTACCACAAAATAAAACCAAACTTTTGAGTGTATTTTTTTTTTTTTTTTTTTTTTGTTTGCTTATGGGTGCTTCTACTGCTAGGGTCATTAGCACCGTTAGAAATTGTTTCATTTTTAACATATGATGAAACATTTTTAATAATATCCTGGTATTTCAAGATACTATTTTGGTTTATTACATTATGCAACTCATATTTAATCTATAACTAAATTAGAACTAAGACTAATGTATGTACAAATTTTGTTAGATACTTTTAACATATACCGGATCTAACCTTACATCTAAATCTAATCCTAAAATTATTATTTACATATTTACATTATAATAATAAACACGCACACGCACTCACTCACAAACACACATAATAAATACTGTCACACTAAACATACATACCCACTCATACAATAAATACTTTCACGCCGCATGCAAAATTATAACAAATAAAGTAGATTAAATTATAATTTAAAATGTACACACAATATTTGAGTTATTATATTAGATTATACAGCTTTAGGTCTTTTAAGAATGCTATTAATTTATTCACAGAGGCTTCTTTTTTACACAACAGATCCTTAAGAGTAGTCGGGAGTTGGTATCGGTCCCTGACACCCTGGAATGCTGGGCAGTCCACTAGGATATGCCGAACATCGAGGATGCTGTCACAGTGCTCGCATTGAGGCCGGCGTCGTCCTACCAGATGATGCCCGTGCGTGAGACGGGTATGACCGATCCGTAATCGGGTTATTACCACGTCGTCACGCCTGCGCATACTGGCAGTAATACTCTCGGTCGTAACAGAATCCTCGATGTGTTTTAGGAATGTATCTTTTGAGCTATATTCTTCCTGCCACTTCTTTTTAACCAGGTTTCTCAGAAATAGTTTTTGGTCGTCGATATGCAGTGGCAAAACATAATCAGCTGCTGCAGAAGAAGCCTGCCTCGCCAGCATATCGGCTTTTTCATTACCTTCGATGTTCGCATGTCCTGGCACCCAGAGAAATTTGACAATTTTTCCACTACTCGTAATATAACTCAGTAATATTAATATGTCCATCAAGAGTGGATCACGAGTAAATTTATTTTTCAATGCGACTAGAGAACTGTGAGAATCAGTACACAAGAGGAATTTTTCCTTTTCTAGATTTCTACATTTCTCCAGGGCTATTTTTATAGCTAGCAATTCCGCATGGAAGATGCTGGTGTACTGATTTAAAGGGACCGCTAATTCTGTTTGATCGTCAATTACAATTCCACAGCCAGTTCCGGTTTCTGTTTTGGAGCCATCTGTGAACATTACAACATGTTCTTCATACTGCTGCAGTCTTTCCAGAAACATCATTCTGTACATAGAAGGATCAGTGTCTTTTTTCCCCGACTGTGCTAGAGTAAGATCAATAAGTGGGTCTAGAAGCATCCAAGGACTTACAACTTGTACTGGAATGTCCATCAGATGCTCCCAGGCTCCACTGTAAAACTGTAAGGTTTCTTTTGATCTCACTACTAGTGGTCTGGTTACAGAACGCCTAAAACTGAACATATCCGATACAATATTATCTCTTGTGGCATCATGCATGAAATGAAAAGTTTTCGCTCGTAATGAAGACGTATAAGACAGCATCACCTGATTCCTCCTATGCGCCGGAGGTAGGTGGCCTGCCTCTACATAAATAGAATCCAGCGGACTAGTGCGAAAAGCTCCGATCGCAAACCGCAGCCCTGTATTGTACAGCCTATCGAGCTGCTTGAGCCACGATTTGCGAGCCGAGCCGTATATGGCACAACCATAATCGATTCTGGACCTGATAAGAGCATCAAATATTTTTAACAAAACGGATTTTTCAGCACCCCACAGCAATCTTGACAAGGTTTTTAAAATTTTTAGGGAGGTCTCACACCGCTGAATAATATAATTGATGTGGTGTTTCCATCTCATTTTCTTATCCATAATAACACCCAGAAATCTATGTGACTCTTTGAAGTTGATCTCACAATCACCCACGGTTAGCCGTGGATGATTATGAGGTCTTCGAAGCCTACAAAAGTGTAGAGCCACAGTTTTCTCCCCGGAGAAGGTGAATCCCCGCCTTATTGCAGCATGGTATACTACGTTCACTGCTTCCTGTAATTTGTTAGCCTCGACAACTTCAGCTGGGTGGGTCTCAAAAAGAGCAAGATCGTCAGCGTAGAGAGATCTGCCGATTTCTGGATGAATATTGTCAGCTATGCCATTTATCGCGACAAGAAACAGGGTAACACTGAGTATCGATCCTTGTGGGACTCCGGTTTCTTGCACCCTCATGGAGGAAAGAGCGTCGCCAATACGAACTCTGAAGGTTCTTCCTGAGAGGAAGCTCTTCAGGAACAGAGGCAATCTGCCCTTAAACCCCCAACCATGAAGGCGTCGGAGTATGTCGTATCTCCAAGCTCGGTCATACGCCTGTTTCATGTCGAAAAAAATGGCTGTAATATGCTGACGTGAAAGGAATGCTTTCTGGACGTTATGCTCTAGCAACGCTAGCTGGTCTTGTGTTGAAAATCCTTTTCTGAATCCTGCCTGATATCTCGATAGAAGATTACTTTTCTCCAATTCATGAACAACCCGATAATTTACCATAGCCTCCAGGAGCTTTCCCATACAACACAGAAGTGAGATGGGTCTGTAGCTGCCTGGATTCATGGGATCCTTACCTGGCTTCACGATTGGAACAATAATTGCTTCCTTCCAGGCACTGGGGAATACACCATTGGTCCAGAAACGATTATACAGTTCGAGCATCATCTCTTTCCCTTCATATGGGAGATTTTGGAGCATTTCATAGGGAATTCCGTCGCATCCAGAAGATGTCTTCTGAGATGCGACCTGGAGGGCCCTGTTCAATTCATCAATTTTGAAGGGAGCATTATAGTCTTGTGAGGTGTCATCGGTCGATCCGAAGTCTAGAGAAAATGCCTCCTCGTTAGCTTTTATATTGTGGAAATCTTCAGAGTAGGACGCCAGACTGAATGCGGAGTAAAAATGATCTGCAAATACATCAGCGACAGCTTGTGCGTCGCTGACGTAATTGCCGCCATTTAACAGGATAGGGGATTGGTTTTTTGTGGTCCTTCCCCCTACCGCTCTTATTTTCCTCAAGACTTCGGATGGAGAAGCATCTTTTGTTAAAGTGCTTACATAAGCTGCCCATGACTCCCTTTTCTTACTTATCTTAATTCGCCGCTCGATTGCTCTTGCCTTCTTAAATGCTATTAGATTCACGTCAGTGGGATATCTTTTAAAACGATTGAATGCTTTCTTTTTGGCTTTATTGGCCTCCCAACATTCCTCATCCCACCATGGTACAGGAATTTTCGATGATGAGCGAGGTGATGTTAGGGGAACTGCCTTCTGTGCAGCATTATTGATCATCTTTGTAAATATTTGCAGAGACTGTTCTGATGTGTCTGCTAAATCGGAAGCAATGAAGGATTCTCTGAATGTATCCCAGTGTGCCTTTTTAACATTCCACTTTGTAGGTCTTCTGTTTTCGTTGTATCTGCCGGCAAGTGTAACCAATATGGGGAAATGATCTGATCGATGCAGATCGCTCAGAGCATTCCACGAAAGGTGCCTTATGACAGAGGTGCTTGTTAGAGTTAAATCTATGGCATCTAGAGACCCTGAAGACTCACAAAAGTGAGTCGGAGAGCCATCATTAAGAACCAGGAGGTCCACCTCCTCGAGCATGTCGTAAAGCAAACGACCCTGAGGGGTGGATCTCCTGGAACCCCATGCAACGTGGTGCGTGTTAAAATCTCCAAGTAGTATTGCAGGTTGAGGTAGCTGTCCAATAATACTTTTTACGTCTCTAACATTGTATGCTCTGCCATCCGGCAGATACAACGAACATATAGTCGCGGCTACCGGGGTCTTCAGTTGCACAGCGACTGCTTGTAGGGGCGTGACTAAGTTTAAGGCCTGAGCTCCAAGGTTCTCCATGGTATAGAGGGCCACACCTCCGTGGCTTCGCCCACCCTGTAAAACCCTGGGTTCTTTATGAACACAATTGTACCCTGCCAAAGGCCTGGCACAACCCTCAGGAAATTTAGTTTCCTGGAGGGCCACGACCAGTGGAGTGTACGTTTTCAATAAGTAGCGTAGTTCGTCGCTATGCTCCGAAAATCCCCTTATGTTCCATTGAAGGAATTTGTTCAATTTGGCCATACTATAAATATATGTAATCCTTCACTGCTTCAAATCAGCAGACTGTTTCGTTGGCCCACGTTTCTTACCCTTGGGCCGACCTCTTTTCTTAGTTTTGGAAGGCGTGAATGGACCACCACCATCATCCTCAACATCCTCGACGCTCTCAGCGCCGGATATTGAGGGGGTGGTTACCGGCCCACTGACGCCTTTTTCTAAACGTTTTGGGGAAATTCGATTTCCCACTTCATTGTTTTCATCTACCGAAGTAGATGGGAGGGGTGGGGGAAGCGGGGAGTTGGAGAGAGATGGGAAACTAGAGAGGGTTGGGAGGGATGTGGGAAGGGGCAGGGTGGAGAGAGTGAGGGGAATAGGAGGGGGTTTGGGGGGGTTGAAGGGAGGTTGGGAAGAGGAAGGTAATTCGCCAATTTTCTTTTTACTTTCTTTTTTCGAGTTTTCATTCACGTCGTTACTCTTTTTAACTGCACTGGAGTAGGTGCCTCTCCAGGCATATGATGTACTGTTTACCAGTGCTCTCGCTTGCGGAAAAGTAAGATCTTTGATTTCCGTCCGCATTTTCATAATTTCTTTTTCAATTTTGTATTCCATACAGTCCCTCGACCGGGAATTATGGGCCCCATCGCAGTTTGGACATTTGGGAGGTGTAGGACAAGGATCAGGACTGTGGGATGGGTACCCACACGTACAAATCTCCTGTACCGACTTACACCTTGCAGCCGAATGTCCAAACTTTTGACATCTAAAGCATCTCAAGGGGGGTGGAATGTATGGACGCACTTTTAGCTTGTAAAAGGCCGCTTGAATACTGGAAGGGATCTCAGGTTGATCGAACGTGAGCATCACGCTTCCTGTAAACTCCAGCCTTTCTTCACTGCCGTTCGGAGATTTCCTCTTACGAAAAAATCTACGAACGGCAATTACTCCTTGGTCTTGTAGCCCTTCTTTTATTTCCTCGTCCGTTGAATGTTCTAGGTCAAAACATGTTATCATACCTCTGGACGAGTTCAGTGTTTTATGCAATTCTGCATTCACACTGAACATGCCCAGAGTCTTAGTACGCATAATTTTGTCGGATTGCTCCTCGCTGGCTGCCTCAACCAGCAGAGAGCCACCCGACATTTTGCTCAGGCCAACAACTGTTCCATAAGTTTGTGACACCATTTTGCTAATTAGGAAAGGAGACACCTTTGCAAATGAGTGTCCTTCCGTTCTACTAATAACAATAAATTTAGAGAACTTAGTTCCTTTCGTGGTTGTGATATCCTCGATAAAACGTTTCTTTCCTCGCTTCACCCTCTTCTTCTCGGGAGACTTCGTAGGCGTTGTGTACGGCTCCAAAATGTACCGAGAAGGAGAGGAAGGATTTGATATTACGCAAGTCCCTGTAGCACCATTCCGTGTTTCCAGGGTGGAATGTTCAGCAGATATTGGTAAGTCCATTTCCATGCCAAGGTCTCTCAGAGGGGCCTGCATACCCTCTGAGTTATCCGTTAAGGGGAGTCCGGCTTTTTCCATTTGCTTAGTTGTAGGAAATTTAAATTTAGGCGATTCAGACCCCTAATCTTCCTCACCGAGTCTGCTGGTGGGGCTGCCACCTAGGCCGGCAGACCGGCACAGTTCCTCCCGAAGGAGAGGACCCGCTCTATAGGGAAGGTGACCCTACGTCAACACAGATCCCCGCCTCTGCTGTCCGCCGTTGTTAAGGGGGTGACATAACAACGCCCAGGGGGTACCACGGGGAGGTCAAGCAGTAGGCGTTGACGGGAATCAGGTATACTGGGAGATGCTAAGCAGTGGAATAGGGCACTATAGCTTAGCAGAGCTCCCAAAAGAAGTCGGACGGCTCCCATATCCGCACGTCCGCTCCAGCAACCCTTTAGCCCGCCCATTTACCCCCCTTTTGAGTGTATTATTCAGTATTTTGTGGGAAGGTATCTAAAGGGGAAAATGTCTTTTAATAAAGAACCGGTCATAATTTCAGTTTTATTAACGAAACTCGGTACACTTCATGGGCATCTAAATACAAATATATGTTTTAAAAATGAACTAAATCGGTTTATTAGAAGTTGGGGTTTACTCTTAATTTTGTTTAAATTGAATACATAGTGTCGTTAAACCGGGTCGAGCATTGATTGGTACATCTACCACTAGGGGCGCTGCAACCGGTGTCAGCTTCTCATTTAGTCAGCTGTTCATGTCAAATATAAATAAAAAAGTCCGTCACGCAGAAGCTGCATAACTAAGCACTCTCATTAGAATTTGGGAAGTGTAGATTAAATTTCTGAATAATTTTCGTATAATAACCTGTATTAATAAAATAAAAACATGAATAGTTTCATATTACATTTTTAATCATCCTCTGTTCCAACTATTAATTTTGTAATTATTTTCTTTCCATAGTTTTCTGTATGTGTGGAACTACACTACTTAATAAACATTTTCGTATTTTGATCTGAAGCAGAAACGGGATACAGTCCCCCTAGTTGTAGATATCAGAAGTCATCAAAACAGAGGCGCTCCTCGTGGCAGCTTTGCCATCCACTACCCCTTGTGGCGGGTGAATTCTATTTAAACAAAGTAAACCCCCTCCCCTTCCGATCGACCGATTTAGTTCATTTTAACAACACTTCTTTCTCATTAGATACCCACGACGTATACCGCACGTCGTTACAATACAACAAAAATTGCGACCGGTATGGGCAAAATAGTAATTTGGGTCCGGAGTTAACCGCTCCTCCGAATGAACCGATTTAGTTTATTTGTACATCTCATTTTTCTCTTTAGATGCACACAACGATTACCGAGTTTCGTTGAAATATAACAAATATCACGGCTGGCAAACCCCCACACCACATGGAGCGATTTTGTTGGTTAACGAACTCGTTCAATTGTTTGCTGGGGGAATATTACATACCAAGTTTCGTGGCGAAAAAACAAAAACTCTGTGTATCGTTTTAACGGCCACACACAAATATATATATATATATAGGCTTTCAACTCGTGTATGACTGCTCTCTGTAGTTGGACCCCTTATATCTCCATCCTTCTTCGTTCGTGTTTATAGCTGGCACTACAAGTTCACTACTAGATAACGATATATTAGTAATCATTCTTAAATTATTATCAGCCCGGGACACTTGATCAGATTTCTCATAGCCTGGAATCCCACGGAGACTGAGGGTGTTCTGGTTGCAATAAATGGCATTAGCTCGGTTGAGTTTTAGCTGTGTGAAGATCAAGGTGATATTATAGTTGGTTTCAAGTGAAGGACCCCCATTTTCGGGGTTACGATAAGCGTATGCAGATCTAATACTTGCGTTCGCCGACGAGTTCTATAGCACACCCTTTCACAGAAAAATTGATAAAAAAAAAAAAAAAATATGTTAGGAAGACACGGTTTTTGTGATTAGAGCCTTTTTTCGCAAAATTAATAAGTAAACGTTAGCAGAAGAGGGGGAGGGCGTTGAGAAGATTGAAAAGGAAATCCCCAGTGCGAGCACAATTAATGTATTCTTAATGCGGAAAGGACTGGGGAGGATATGACTAATGACTGAAGGAGTAGAAATGAAAAATGAAACGGATGATCAGGGTCTGCAGGAAATTCGAGGGCGCCTTCGTCAATGAAAAGTGAGCTCAAAAATTTGTTTGGAACAAGTAATGAGAACTTTGTCAGAATTTATTTTGTTCAAGCCAACTTTTACCAATCATTAATTATATAAAGTCTTTTTTTTCTCTCCGCTCTTAACGTTAATATAATATATTATTTTTAGATATCCAATCTACTAAAAGTAGGTCAATATATTAGTAAAATATTAGCTGTTAAAAAAAGTTCATTCCTAGTTTTCAACTGTATAACAAATTCAATAACTTTATGGCCGAGCCTTTATGGTCTTTGTTCAACTCTTTTAGAATTAATTTTTAGTTTTACTGAACAAAGTAGTATTTTTTTTTTTCAACTGAATATTTTTTTTTTTATTATTTTTATTGAAATTTACAACCTGTACAGAGAACAACATATAAATAGTACTATATTGATCTACAACTCATGGATACAAAGGAGGGGAGAATACAACCATTGTTGAACACCCTATTAGATATATATAGGTATATAAAGAAAAAGCATCTGCACAAAAAATTTACTAAAACGGGGACACCACTTATTGGGATCTTGGAATGTTGGCAGAAGGGTCCCAATAATGCGTGTTCTCAAATGCAGAAAGATCTTTTATTCATAAAATAAAATAAAATAATATGACTCCATAAAAATGATAACTTTCTTCTAAAGTAATAATTAATAAATAAATGATAAAGTCCTCTGGGCAGATAATAATAAATTATAAAAATGTCTCTGACGAGTGAAGAAGGAAAGTAAAATATTCTTGTCGAGATGACGTCACCAGTGTTGATGGGCGAGATGCTGAATCTCGGTGCTGGGAGGGTTATGCCTATTGCAGCCTCCTTGGTGGACATGTAACCGGTGCGAGATGTAATACCGGCGTCAGTATATAAATAGCAAGTAAAGTGCAGCTACTCACAGTTTGAAGCTGGTTACTTCGCTCACTTTGCACTTATAGCTACTTCTACATATACATATACACATACATACACACACATACGCATCCACATATATATACATACATATACACACACACACACAAAAAAACTTCCCGAAGATGTTGTTCATGCTCCTCGGGTGAGTGAGACGCGACAAGAAAATCGTCCAGATAGGCGAAGACAAATGAGAGTCCTTGAAGCATACAGTCTACGAATCGCTGGAAGGTCGAAGAAGCATTCTTAAGACCTGGGCACATTCTTAAAAACTCTTGCAGTCCGAACGGTGTGATAATTGCCGTCTTAGCAATGTCCTCCTCCGCTATAGGTATGTGATAGTAAGCGCGTTCGATGTCAAGGGTTGAGTATATTGTGGTGCCAGCTAGATTAGTGGTAAAATCCATGATATTGGGAACACCATATTGGTCCGGGATTGTCTGTGCGTTTAATCGACGATAATCGCCGCAGACTCGCAAGCCCCCGTCTTTCTTCTCTACCACATGCAGAGGACTTGCCCACGGGCTATTGGATGGTCTACACAAACCTCCAGCCTTTATATCTTGGAACAGTTGCTTGAACGTTTGATACTTCTGCGGGTGTAAGCGCCTTGCTTTACTCTTGACCGGCCGGCCCTTTGTTTCTATGTGATGCTTTACGACATTAGGTGAGGCACCGCGAATAGGAAGAGGTCTTAGAAGATGAGGGAAGTCCTTCAAGATATGCGCATAGGGGCAATCGCCAGGAACCATCGACACTGTTGGAACTGAAGAAGTGGATACTTTACCCTGAGCAGATAATCCTGTGTTCTTGTCCACAAGTTTGCAGTTGTGCATATCAACTACCAGTTGATGATGACTGAGGAAGTCTGCACCAAGTATTGCACGCCCAACATCGGCAATGATGAAGGTCCAGAGGTAGGGTTTGCGAAGTCCTAAGTCAAGAACCCTTGAACTTTCACCATATGTAGCGATGCTCGTATTGTTAGCAGCGAGAAGCTTGAACTTTGTTGGCTCCAAGCCAACCCAAGGCCCAAGGAGAATTCCTAGGGTGAGGTATAATGAAAACAGCTGCTCCTGTATCAACAAGAAAACGCTGTCCAGTCTTCCGATCTGCAATGAAAAGTCGACGGTGTAAAGGATGCCGCCTCATCCATCACCACATTCAGTTTAAATGCTTGCTATCCGGAGGAGACGATTTCCAAGAACAGGGCTGAGTGCATTTCCAGGCCCTTGTCTTGAATCGCTGATGATAAAAACACAGCTCTCTTGCACGGGATTTGGATCTATTGGTGGACCGATTTCGACTAGTGCTGCGCTGATGCTGACTGCGAGAACGTGATTCTAATCGGAGTTCTGCGACTTCTGCTCGCAAACGCTCCAACTCCTTCAAAATGAGTGCGTTGCTGGACAAACTCTGCAACACCTCCGGCAGCGAATACTTCGGGCTGCTCTACCTCTGCAATCTTGTCCGCACACTCTGCAAGCTTATTTAATTCTTCCTGTCCCGTTGCGACCAGAATTAGTTGCATGCGGCTCGGTAGATTTCTCATCCACAAAGTACTAATTACTTTTTCACTGACAATGCTACCAGCCTGCTGACGCATCTGCCGCAACATTTGATTGGGCTTCGGATCACCTAACTGTGTTTCTCCAAGCAGCTTCTCAATCCGTTTGCGTTCGGAGTCACCATATATGTTCAATAGGCGGGTCTTCAATTCCTCATAGGGTGTCTTGCCAGGGCTGTCAATGATGTCTGCAACCTGTGTCAAAATATCAAAATCCAAACCAGCAATCACCGCTTGATAACGCGGGGAAGAGGTGATATTTGAAGTGGCAAAGACGGCTTCAATTTGGGCAAACCACAATTTGGGGTTTGGTTTCCAAAACTGAGGAATCCGGTTCGTTGCACTCTTGAACGCAGTAATCTCGGCATCGAGAGGTTGCATAGCCTGTGGGAACGCAACGTGGGGTGGAGGTGCGGTATTGGTCTGCTGCTCTAAGGCAGTCCTGGTTGCTTCCAAGTCCTCGTCTGACATATCTCTAATCTGCACAAAAAATTTACTAAAACGGGGACACCACTTATTGGGATCTTGGGATGTTGGCAGAAGGGTCCCAATAATGCGTGTTCTCAAATGCAGAAAGATAAACAAATCTTTTATTCATAAAATAAAATAATATGACTCCATAAAAATGATAACTTTCTTCTAAAGTAATAATTAATAAATAAATGATAAAGTCCTCTGGGCAGATAATAATAAATTATAAAAATGTCTCTGACGAGTGAAGAAGGAAAGTAAAATATTCTTGTCGAGAGAAGGTCACCAGTGTTGCGGGGCGAGATGCTGAATCTCGGTGCTGGGAGGGTTATGCCTATTGCCTCCTTGGTGGACATGTAACCGGTGCGAGAGGTAACACCGGCGTCAGTATATAAATAGCAAGTAAAGTGCAGCTACTCACAGTTTGAAGCTGGTTACTTCGCTCACTTTGCACTTATAGCTACTTCTACATATACATATACACATACATACACACACATACGCATCCACATATATATACATACATATACACACACACACAAAAATATGTATATATGCACATATACACATTTATAAACACGCACACTCATACACACACAAACACACACACACATACATATGTATATATACACCCATATACATACTCATACACATACATACATTCTTACACTTACACCTAAATACATTTATTTGCATGTATTCCTTACATTAAATCTAAACGTTCAAAATATAACTAATTTTTTTTTTTTTTATATATATTAACTTATACCTAAATGAACATAAACTTATCTTATATTTCTGCAAAGAAGTTAGCATCTTTAATAAACTTGATGACGTTTTTTATTATTTTTGAGTCATCCCCTAGTGCTTCCATTACATTTTGAGGAACATTGTTCTTTTGAAGTATGTCGGTATATTTCATACAGTTCTCAAAAATGTGTCGAACTGTTGACCGTTCATTACATACTTCACAGTTCGGTGGTTCTTGTCTATTCATAAGGAAGGCATGGGTGAGTCTTGTGTGTCCGTGTCTTAGCCTGGCAATGATTACCTCTTCTCGTCGACAGTCTAGGGTCGATGAGCTCCATTTTCTGGTGTTTCTTTTAATCACTTTGAGCTTAATTTCAGGCAACTCCATCCACATATCTTGCCAGTCTTCTTTAATTTTACTTAACAGTGGTTTGGACAGCTCTTTGTGGGTAAGTATTGTCGGTGTTGTTTCGCTTAGTTGGTGGGCATTTTTTGCTGCCTTGTCGGCCGCTTCATTTCCCCTGACTTCTACGTGCGCCGGAACCCAAATGAAGGTGAAAGGAGGTATGAAAGGTTGAAATTTTAGAATTCGTCTGGTGGCTTGCCATAAAGAGTTGTGCAAAGGGAAGAAACGTAGTCGTTGTAGTTTGCAGAGCGGAGTTTAGTCAGTTCATCTTTCAGTTGTTTGGTAAGTCTGTTTAATAGAGTTTTGTCAGAAGGATAGCGATATTTCTGCCATTGGGACCTTGCTCTTCGTTTGGCTGTGAGGAGATCTGATATGTGAGGAGGTAAGGATAGTGTTGCAGGACGGGAAGGAGGATGTCTTGTCTTGCTTGCGACCTTCATACTGAACTGGATCGCCTTTGTAAACATTTCTGCTGCTCTATCTACGTCTACACTCGTTTTGAGCACCACTTTAAGGTCTAAGAAGCATTCGAGTGTGGTTTGGAAAAAGGACCAATTCACTGGCCCTGGGGTGAGTGTTGGTTTTTTTGAGGGAGCAGAATAGGAGATACGCTTAGAGTTAGAAGAACTGGAGGATGGTCTGATGAAAGGTCGTCAAGGGATTCTACAGACGAGAAAATACCACCTAGGCCTGATGAAACAAAGAAATCGACTATATCTGGGATTCTATTTGTGTCGGAGGGCCAATAGGTAGGGTGTGATTGGGAATGGGCGAAGAAGTTATTTGTGTAAATGACGTCATTAAGTACACGGGCTCTTGAGTTTGTGAGACGACTTCCCCATTATAAGTGTTAGGCATTGTAATTTCCTCCAGCGACAGTGAGGGCCAAGGGAGTCAAATAAGGCTTGAAAATTTGGATGGTGAATTACTTTTTGAGGAAGGCAATAGGCAGCAGCAATAGTTATGGCAAATGAGTGAAATTTTACTGATATAGAGGACAGTTGGTAGTAATCATACGGAAGGCTTATGTGAAGGTGATGGGCGATAGAAGTTTTGACTAGTATTGCGGCTCCACCATGTCCAGTGCCGTCAGGGTGATCAGTTCTGTAAGTAGCATAACCATTGAAGTAAAAAGTGAACAAAGTAGTATTTAACTATATATGTTGTATATTTAGATTAACTACTCTCACTTTTGGAATAACTTTCACCACCTAAAATATTTATAATTTTTAAACTAGTAAGTTATTTTTATAACCGTCAATGGTTTCTACACGAGATCTATAATCAATATAAATAAATAAAGAGTTTTTTAGTAGTTCATATACTATGGTAATTTATTTGCAATTGGTAAGGCCATTCTTTTGGGGGGCTTAAGAATAGTTCCGACCCATATATGATGCGAACGGCGCACAGTTGTGGGAAACGCCTGTACGTGAATTTTTCTGATTTTGGCATCAATTTAGAAGGATGTTTTGTGATGAGTCCAATGAGAACACAACCAATTCGATAGAATAATTTTTTTTGAAGATATAAGAATTAGTAATAAAATGGAAAATCAATATTAGTGGAGTATTCGAGGTATAAAAAATGTTAGTTCCCCCTCCCGACAATACACCTATTTGTTGATCGTTTTCTCACGGTGTAGAAATCTCACAGTTTTAGCGAAAAGTAAAACAATATTTTATATTTCCGAAATACCCCCCCCCCCATCAGATGGATCGATTTTGCGGTTTGACGAAATCGTAAAATCGTTTGTCGTAAACAAACACATACACTTATATATATATATATATATATATATATATATATATATATATATATATAAGAAATCTCCAAACTCGAGGGGTGTGTATGCCGACTAAAGTGAATGAATGAATGAATGAAATGAATGAAAAGTTTTATTCTTATTCCGGGACAGAAGTCCCACAGGAATAATTTTGAAATTACAACATAATTTTGAATTTTACGTATAAACTCTAAAACTTATAAATGCTATCAGTATCAATATATAGTGTACAGCTTCAATATAGACTAGGTGTTGGGTAAAACTTGGAGGGATAGAAGGTGGTGGAAGAGTCGGGATTTAAAGGTTTCTAGGTTGGTAGAATGGCGGACAAACGAAGGCAAGGAATTCCATAGCGAGGTGGCACGGGTGACAAATGATTTTTCGAATATTGCTGTTCGGTGGGAAGGAATATAGAGATCGGAAGGACGAGATCGGGTGTTACGGGAGTGAACCGAGGATTTAAATTTAAGAAGTAGAAAAATATAAGAAGGTCTACGGGATTGAATTACTTGGTAAAGGACTGAGCCGAGGAAGTACTGACGACGATAAAGAGGGAATAGCCAATTTAGCTCCTGGTAGAAATGTGATATGTGGGAGTCTCTGGGGATCCCGAGGATAAAACGAATGAAACAGTTCATGAGGCGTTTGAGTTTTGCCTCGAGATCGCCAGAAAGTCCACCGTACACCAAACAACCATAGTCAAACTGGGGGAATAATAGGGAAGTTACGAGGAGTTGACGGGTCTTTGTTGGCAGGAGATGGCGGGAGAGGTTGAGCTGTCTAAGGATAAATATGGACCGACGGGAAATTTGGGAAATATGATTTTTCCAGGAAAGGTTCTGATCAAATATGATCCCAAGATTTTTAACTGATTTACAATATTTTATAGGGATGCTGTTAAGGTAAAGGGCTGGAAAAGGGGAAGTAGAACTTATGAGGGATTGGGAGCCTATAACAATGGATTTTGATTTGTCTGGATTCAGGGAAAGCTTATTAGCTGCGGCCCAAGCATTGATGTTATTAAGATCTACTTGCAGCTTGTCTACAGCATCTCGTAGCAAAGAGGGCTTAAAGGCTAGGTAGATTTGGGTATCGTCGGCGTAAAGGTGAAACTTGGAATGAACTATGGAAAGAGGAAGATCATTGATGTAAACAGAAAATAGAGTTGGGGATAACGAGGAGCCCTGGGGTACACCACGGGAAAAGAGGGCTAGAAGGATTGCTGTCGGGGATGACCACGTATTGGGATCGATTGGATAGAAAGGATTGGAACCAGCTAATGGCACTGTTGGAAAAGGAAAGAGATTGGAGTTTGGTGAGGAGGATTTGATGGTATACGGTATCAAATGCTTTTGAAAAATCTAGGAGAACTAGAATAGTGAGCTGTTGGTTATCTATGGCAGTTTGAATGTCATGGGTGATTTTTAGGAGCGCTGATTGAGTGGAGTATGACGGACGGAAGCCAGACTGGAGAGGGTTAAGGAGATTATTTTGTTCAAGGTGGTTGGATACTTGAGATTGGACCAGGCGCTCTAAAGGTTTGGAAAGATTGGATAGAAGGGAGATAGGACGGAAATCCTTCGGAGAGCAGGGGTTTGATATTTTGTTAAGAGGGCGAACCAACGCTGTTTTCCATTGAGAAGGAAAAATCGAGTTTTGAAGGGAATAGTTGTATATGTGGAGAAGGATAGGAAGGATTGCGGGTAAACAGGCCTTAATCAGTTTAACGGGAACAGAGTCTGGACCGTAGTCATTGGTTCGGGATTGAAGGACCGCGGTTAGAAGATCTTCTGGGGTAATATAGGAGAAGTAGAATTTGTTGGAATTAAAAGGTAGTTTGGAAGGTATAGGAGGACTGGATATGACTGAGTGAGAAGATACAAAGTGAGCATTAAGAACATCAGGGGAAAATGAGATAGAGCAAGGACGGTTAGTTTTGCAAAGGGAAAGTTTACGAAGGATTGACCATTTTGTTTTAGAGTCAGGAGCATTGGATAGGGATTGGTGGACGTAGAGGGACTTAGCTCGACGGATGGAGGATTGGGTGAGGTTACGCAAGTATTTGTAGGAGGAGTAATCTTGAGGAAGACGGGTCCGTCTAAATTTTCTTCTCGCTGCTTCTCTTCTTTTTATTAATGATTTGAGCTCGGGTGTAAGCCAGGGAGCAGGAGGACGGCTGAACCGGCGGGTTTGAAGGGGAGCATAGGAATCTAAAAGGGAGTGGAGGTAATGAGTTAAGGAGTTAACCATGTCATCTATGGAGTCAGAGGAATAAATGGAATCGTAAGGAAAGTTTTCTAAATCAGGTTCTAATTGTTCAAAGGACAGAGAATTAAGGTTACGAAACGTAAAGAATTTGTTTGTGATAGTAGGGATAGGTAAATCAAAAGTTATTTGAATAAGATCATGAGAAGAAAGGAAGGGCACAGGGTGTTGAGATGAGGCGAGGAGTTTATCCTGGGAGTCCAGGATAAAGAGATCAAGCCAGGTATCAGAGGACTGGGTGTGATGGGTAGGTGAATAGGGAACCACAAAAAGATTAAGTGAAAAGAATAGTTCAGAAAGGTAGGTAACGTCAGGGGATTCGACAAGAAGATTGGTATTGAAGTCACCTGCAAGAATTACATGGGAATAACAGGGGACTAACTGATAAAGGAAGGTTTCAAAAGATTGGTCATATGGCACACGGGGAGGACGATATACAACGGAAAAGAGGAGAGGTGAAGAAGACGTTGATATCTCGGCAAAAATATACTCAAGGTGAGGAAGATCAGACGGAGGTGAAAGAAAAAGGATTTTAGACTTTAAACTATCATGAACAAAGAGGCCGACACCTCCTCCTGTTCTGTCTTCTCTGTCATGACGTAGGAGGGTATAGTTGGGAAGGGAAACTCGAGAGGAAGGGATAAAAGGTTTGAGCCAGGTTTCCGTAACAGCTATAATATGATGAAAATTTTCGTTAAAATAGAGGAGGAATTCATCGAAGTGTGCAAGAAGGGATTGGGCGTTAACGTGACAGGATATCAGGACATTAGTCATGACGGGGATTTATGGAAAACTAAACTCAGTAAGAAGTTGTTGGGTGTGGAACTGATGGAAGAGGAAAAGGAAGTGGATGGAACATACAATATACAAATACTAATTACATTCGAATAATTATAAAAACCAAAAACTAAATATTTACCAAAATAGCAATAATTAAAATCAAAATAATAATAATACTGACCAGTATAAAATAAGTAACAAAAATATCTGGATACTAAGTGAAAATTAAAATGGCAGATGAATAAATATAATTTCTAATTACATAGCATATAAAAGTCCTTAATAAAAATATAAATATTAAATTTGTTTTAATGAAAAATAAAAGTAAATAAAAGGCTCTAATAGGGGAAGAGATGAGGAGACTGATAAAATTGCGTCAAGGAAATACATCAAGATCTTCGGAACTGTTAACAATAACAACCGGATGACCATCACTTCGACGGCACTTGACTCGACCACCGCTAAACCAGAGGTACTTGATCTTGTCTGCAGATTTCTTCTGTCTGGCCAACCAATAAAGGTGTTTATTTGTAGGAGTCATAGCTTCGCCGATGTAAATTCTGTTGGAGTCGATGTCCGTCGAACCTAAGTGTCGGGTAGAAAAGTCTCTCTTTACTTTTCTCAGGCGGATAACCTCCTCAGTCAGAGATTGGCAGACAAATCTGGCTATGATTGGGCCTGGTGTTTCTTCTTGTCTCGATCTGAGTCTAAATACATGGTCCAGGTCTTCGGGGACTATCTTGAGACCGAGGCCAGCACAAACATTCTGTACCACAGCCGGGAGCACTTCACCAGGTTTTGAAGGAATACCCCTGATTTCTACTGAGTTCCTCAGATGATTCTGTTCAGCATCCTTAACTCTTTCTTCCAGGGATTTTATCTTTTTTTTAAGACAAAAATTGTCTAGGGATAGTTCTTGGATTTTTTGGCTTTGGGCTTCTATCAAGCTCTCCATTTTTTTTATTTGTTCGAGGTGGGCGAACGTTAAATCGGTTTGTTTTTCCATCGTGTCTTGCATGGATTTGAATGTTTCTGAAGATGGGAAATTGGCTTTAAATTCCCTGAATTCAGTTGCCATTGATATTATAATATCTCTAAGGCTTTGCAACTCCAAGTTTTCATGCGTTAACGATTGTGAAAGGGATTTTAAATGCACGTCAGTACCCTCGGAGGCCGAAACATTTTTATCAGTTTTTTCACAACTAATACACACCCATGATTTGCTGAGTGCTTTCAGACTGTCTATATCTGTCCCTTCATAATTACAGCACTTACTGTGATAAACAGCTTTACAGGAGGTATTTGAACACCTGAGAATCCTTTTATCATCTCTAGGCTCTGTAGAATTACAGATTGAGCAGACCACCATCCTTGTATTATTGAATGAATGCGTATTAGAGTGATTAAAGAAAAAGTATAACCCACCTTTAACCTTACTCAAGGGTGCTGAGTCAGGTGATATGACGTTTGGGAGTAGTACGCAGGCGCTCCTCCCCACCACCAAGGGACTGAAGCCTTTATAACCTTATAACTTTCTTCAACTAGTAAAACACCTCAACTTTGCACGATGATTTTAAAATCACTGGATGTATATTGAAATAGTTATTACTACCACTAGAATCACAACTTTCTAAACAACAAATCGGTATTAAATTCAGCGATAGTTATTAACTTTTTACAACAGAAAACTAACTGGAAAACGGAGCAAACAATGGCGTGGTGAACAGTATGAGGGCACAAACAAGACTGATTACATTCGAAAGTGTAGTTGAATGCCACCAAGGAAAAATATTTACTTGCATTATTTCCCTCGATTTAGGCGTTTCCGTGTTGTTTTTTCTTTAACACTAGTTTTTGTCCATTTTTTTCGCTATTTTTCTTTCACGCCTTAGGGAAAATTGAATTCTGCTGATAGTTTCAAAAACTGCAATACATTTCCTATAAGTTATGACTCAGATTACAACTCTTTTAAGCAAAGAATGGAATTAAATTACTAAAATAATTTTGAAAACAACATAATCCCGGAATGAAGAATAGAATGAAAATAGCAATAACTGATCCTGTCAGAACCAGTCGTATATCCATGGAGTATCCATGATCTGGGCCAATCAAACTTCACTATTAACTAGTCCCACAACTTCTGAATGACTTCTCTCCCACTCAACCGGATCTATAACATCAGTCTAGTTAGTATGGTAATTATTCCAACTGAGCTTTATGATTAATACCTTAGACTGATGATCAGCATAAATTTATAATTGATATGGTCATATAAGATGAATTACATTGTTTCATGAGACCGACCATCAATGATCATATCGCTTGAGAAACATCTCGCTCGTCACATTATCACATAAAATGCTCTGATGGATAGAAACGGAGAATGGTTTAATAAATACGAGATTTCAGAGATATAATTATAATTACGAAGTCATGGAGTGGTTGGGATTCGGCTAAGAGGATCGTCAATCACAATATTACAAACGTTTCGGAGGTGTTGTCGCAAATGTGTTTTCAGACATTTCTTTTGCTTTGGGCCTCTGTTAATTTCTAACAACTAATTTTTGTAAAAATAGTACTGATAACTTAGTTCATTAAAAAATCCGTTGTTTCCTAATATGTATTTGAAAAAAAACAAAAAAAAAAAAACTGTTCCTAAATCCAATGCCATGATGTAAAAAACACATTTTTCATACTGTTGTGATTAGATTCGTTTTTAATTATGTATATTTTTTTACCAAAAGATTTATATATCGAAAAGATTTATAAGATCGAAATATTTACATATTAGAAAGGGGAAAAAGATATGTTTACCGGTATTTGTGTTTAATACGGGTTATCTTCTGAATTACCTAAGTTTTGCGGTTCAGCAAGTTGTTGGTATTTCTTCGTGCTGGAGGATATTCCGTTGCTAGAGGCAGGAAAAGCGGCTGTATGGAATTCTCAGAGGTATGCACGGACTCGGAGCTGGTATTAATATTCCGTCAGGTGCTGGAAATCCAGGCCTTCTGCTGGAACTTCAGCACTGAAACCACCCTTTGTCTCAAAATATACCAGAAATTGCGCTTGCGCTAACCGACCTCAGCCTTCATATACAAATAAATAAGGAAATATTTATGTTTAGGATACCTCTTCATAGTCAGGTGATGAGGCATTACATATGTTTTAATTTAATGTTTTATTTGTACTTCAAAATAACATTTAGACTAAATCTCAATAAAAATAATATATGTTTCTTTCTTATGTTAATGATGTTACTGCTTGAGTATTATATTATTTTTTGGGGAAGGGGGATAAATTTATCATATCAAGCTTGCTAAGTAAGAAATAAAGGGAGGAAAAAATTGGCGGACATTAGGCGAGCTTATTTGCCTGAGATTATTCCAGTAAAGAAAGTTTCTTTGGTTTTATTCCAACCTTAAAGGAGAAAGGAGAGAATAATTAATGCTGAATAAGGTAATCCTTGGAGGGTTTCTTTATAAGTAGCGTATTTTAAGGGAAATTCTTATTGTTTAATTAGAATACCTCCACCTGAAAAAAATAAGGAATTGAAATTAAAATTTTTAAAACGCTTAAAGGAAAATATTTATCCCCTTACAGATATAAGGAGACAGAAAGAAAATTAAATTAATAGTTTTAATCAAGAGAACTTCATGGGCAGATAAAGTACAGGTATCTGAATCCTGACGCATCAGCACACCATGGAGATATAGATGTGGATGCGTGACTAGATAGACCTAGATGCGATCTGCCCTTATAATATGGACCTAGACCTCATATTAACAGTTGTATTCATATACATAATTTAATAACCAATAAAGAAATTAAGAGAAAGAATAAATATGGACCAAGACGTCCATATTGTATAATATTACCAAGATGTATTCATATACAGAATGTAATAACCAATAAAGAAATTAAGGGAAAACAAATGTGGACCATGAAATCTTTAGCTGGCTAGGTAGTTCGGAAACATATTTCTTCTTACGTTAGAACTTCCAGGGCTCACTGTACCCAAGTTCACGATGATCGGGGGGAAGTAACTTTTTTAATTTCAGCTTTTAACTTTTATTGAGCATTTAAATACCCGGAACCCCGAGTTTAACAATCCTCCCCTGGCTGAATTCAATAGACCACAAACTGCAGAATTGTTTTTAAAGTATTATGACTAATGGGAATTATTCGAATGATAATTACCTCAGTAACAGATCAGAAATATTTCATTTCTTACTCGAATAATCTTGCCATCAATGAAGAAATCTGTTATTCGAATTAATTAAGGGCTACTTGTTCTCAACTACTTTTCGGAAGAATATAGCAATGACGATTACACTAATAATTGTATTTTTGGAAAGTGTCTTAAAATCTTCTTCAATCCTACCTGTTAGGTAGGGAAAATGACCCTCATTAAAATGTGTTTCCATACACTGTCAGCCTAATAGCTACATAGTAAATAAATAAATAAAATACGTAAAAACAGCAAGAAACAAGCAAAAACTTGCCAAAAACTGAAATAAATAAAATAATTAAAAGTCGCGAAATTAAATGTATATATATATGTGTGTTTGTGTGTGTGTGTGTGTGTGTGTGTGTGTGTGTGTGTGTGTGTGTGTGTGTGTGTGTGTGTGTGTGTGTGTGTGTGTGTGTGTATGCCTACTTTAAGATGCATATACATATTTCCGCATATAAACGGCTTACATGATTTATAAATACTTAAAAAAACATACGTTTAATATATATATATATATATATATATATATATATATATATATATATATATATATATATATATATATATATAAATAAAACATATTTTCTTGCAATGGTCGAATATTTGAGGGAAATATGAATAAACTACAGTGTCTTGAATAAGTCTCTAGATTGCTAACAAGAATACATTCTTTAAATATCGGTCTAATTGTTATTGTTTTGAAACATTTCACAATTTTGGTATCTGCTTATTTTCCATCAGGTAGAAATTTTTAGAACCTTGTGTCCAATACTAAGTCCCTCCCCCCCCCCCCCTAAGGAGGGGGGAGGGGATGAAGAATCCTTTCTTCATGCTTGATGTCTGATCGGCTTCTAATCTAATTCTTATTCGTGAAAGTCCTGTTTATAGATAGACTAACAAACGTGTGATGTCGGATGAAATTTCCCCCCGTAACTAAATCCATAACCCTTTCTGAGCTAACTTGAAAACGTTGCAAGGCACCTTTTATTTAAGACCGCTAAGCATTCGTTAATCTTGTGTTCATTTTACTGTTTGATTAAAAAAAAAAAAATCTCATCTCCCCCTACATCCGGGGCTTATATCAATAGCGGGGCGATTTTTTAAACCACTTATATTCTCCGGCATAAAAGCCGGCTCTCTCAGGGAGTACACGATACTTTTTCGTTAGCTGGCAGCAAAATATCCCTCCTCCCCCCAAAAAAAAAGAAAATTAAAAGAATAATGTGAGAAACGTTGGAAGATTGTAAAAATGCGGCCTAGTAAAATAACCAGGAGGAAGACATTTTAGTTCCTGTGATTACACTCCGTTAATGAAACATTACTGGCAACTAGATCAATCACGAAGTTTCTATTTGGTAAGATTGTTCGTTATAAAGTTCTCTGTTTGTTCGGAGCTCTCCCAATTTACGGTAATTATTTTTTATAAATTTATTTATGAAGGATGTCAAGTAGGTACATTATTTTTAAATAATTTCCAATTAAATTATTGTATATCATAACGCAAAAGAAAAAAAAAATGTCAGTTCCAGAATGAACTGCACTTTTAGGGAGAGAAAATAACAATACTGAATTTATTATACCAATATATAATACACTGGACGATAGCCAACAGTTGATTGATGAATTAACTTTCTTGTTGTAGCCAAATTCGGAAAAGCATCCTTGCGTTAGGCACGAGAGTAAGGGTGGGTTTACACTTGCTAGTTATTGCAGGAAATTTATATCAGACAGAAATTGCGACTAGTGTAAACCATGAGCAATTTATGTCGGAGATATATATTTCTATCACGAACTATAAGTGTCGACACTTCTATACCACCAGTTGTAAACACAGATTTTTACGAGAAGAATTTAATTTCGGAGATTAATATCTTTTGGTGAATTCATCGCAAACTAGAACAAATCCAGAACTGTCCTATACATATCCATGACATAAATGTCTAGCTATTTCTGTCAGTATGTAAACCTTCAAGAGAATATCTATCCGACACCTGACATATATTTCCTGCGAGAAGTGTCAGATGTAAACGCACCCTAAGGGTTCATATCCCTGCCTCACGGGTTGTTTTTAATAAAAATAAAGATTAGAAAATACTTGCTGAATCCTAAAAAGTATTATGTTCGGTTGAACTCAAAATAAGAGAAACTAGTTATTCTTAGCTGATTTTTACTGATCCCATATTTATATTTATTTAACTGTACCTAATTTCCGTAATTAATCCTGTAGATCAATTTATAGTAGATACACTTATAAATACGACATTTCTGATATAAGATCTCACAAAGATAACACCGTCTCTGAAGGACGAGCTTATTCATTTAAATTTTATATTATATTTCTATGAATAACGAATAATAACAATTTCATAGCAAGATCGTTTATAATATAATTTTTTTTTGTAATCCGCTCCCCCCGTTTTTCGGGGGCTTCCCCAGAGAGCGTTCATTACCAGGTTTCCACAGGGGTATAAAAAAAAATCTTTCATTAGCGAGCTTGAAAAATAAATGAAAAATGTTCCGTTTTGTGGGTTATATTAGAGAGAGCTTGGTGAGAGAGAGGGGGGGGTGAGTTGAATAGGGCTATATTTAGTTTGATATTTCATTGGTTTTTGGGAATGGGCCCTCTGAGGCACCGATTGGGTTCCACCCATCATGAGTTTACATCACCCAAATGAAACCCTCTCGCGGCACCCAATCAATGCTCCACCTCGGATTAAAACAAAACTTTTAATAAATCTTCAACAAAAAAAAAAAACAAAAACAAAAACAAATCTCCCAATGAAGCTATCTCCAAGATTAAAGCTTTTATCCCTACCTATATTCGTTTTCCGCCCTTAGAGAAGAATTTAACAACCAATTTCATCTTTACTTCCTTTTCTTAGAGTTTTGACCCTTTTTTTCTAATCTTGCTGTCAAGCTTTCTTAAACATTCTCCCAAATTTTCATTATTACTTCCAGAAAAAGCTTTTGAAGGGAAATCCCTTCAGGTATTGATTTTAATAAAATTGCCGTACCTCCTTTAATGTTTTTGAACACTGATTGTCTTCTTAATATTAAACTTTCTAATAATTATTTCTTAGGAACCTTAACTCACCAGGATTCGAACCCAGAATGTCGCCTTTTACATTCACGTTAACATTTACACTACCATACGTTGCATGTTAACTTAATTCATCCAATGAAAGCAAATCTTCCGGCAGGTGGCACAGCGTTATATTTTTATAAACAGAGACAATGTTAATTTCGTAGCTTATACGACAATAACATTGTCTGGGTTAGTCTAGGTACCTCCCTGGAATTTATATTACTAATCCAGTGTAAAATATACAGAGCGTGAAGCATCAAAGCAGAAGATTCTTGGTTCAAAGGTCTGTGTTGTGTGTTAACATTTTTTTTTTTTTTAAACAATGATTTGGAATTTATTTTATTGACGGCTTACATAGTTCTGTGTATTATACAGTGGTAATAATCGTAACATAATTTTAAGACTTTAGTTAACCCTGCATTCAAGTCCATGCATTCAATTATTAACGTTTTTAAGTAAGAATATGTAAAAAATTGACAATGACGATTCGTTTATATAAACCATAATATGTTCTTATCAATATTCAAAAACGATTAATCATTCTTCTGCCCTATATGTATGCAATACATTTTCGAACCTCTTTATAGCTCTTCTAGAGAAATTCTCATCTCTATTTTGATAATAAAGAATAAAAACTGCTAATACTGTATTTTTGTTTAACATTTTGCTCTCTCTCTCTCTCTCTCTCTCTCTCTCTATATATATATATATATATATATATATATATATATATATTCACTTCCATGATTTGTGACCTTTATTTATGTACAATTATTTATTTTTATAAATATGGCAAAGGTCCAAATAATAGTACTCCAGATTCTTGCACTATTTTATTTTTGATACGCCCTACATGTCTCGTGGCCTTATGCCACCTCCTCAGGGGCCACTAAATCCCTATGTGTGGTCAGCTCGCCACCCATACTATGACTATATATATATATATATATATATATATATATATATATATATACATACATATATATATATATGTATAATAATAATAACAAACCTTTATTTGTACTAATATTACTTATTATAAATGTAACAGATTTTTTTTTTTTTCTTCTCTTGATGTACAAAATCAGCAACTTGCTGAGGTTTATATATATATGTATATACATACACACACATATATATATATATATATATATATATATATATATATATATATGTGTGTGTGTGTGTGTGGGTGTGTGTGTGTGTGTGTGTTAGTGTGTCTGTGAAATTTACACTATACATTTTATATTCAGAAACTTCTTTAACACTAGATTTACCTGACCAGTCATTTTGACTGGTCTTGCAATTTCAATTCAAAATTCCTACTACATATAACATTTGCTTTCCTAAATGATGTTATGACTTTTTTATCTATAAGTAGAGAATACATTTAATGAACTTAATGTTAAATATTAGTAACAAATATATGTTTTGTTATTGACATTTATACCAGTACCAGACCTGGTAAATCTAGTGTTAAGTACCTGCTAGAGTTATCCAAACCTATCCCTTACATACCTTACATTTGATTAGGTATTGGCTGAGATATAAAATCACTGATTTCCATAAATTTCATTTTTAACTAGCTGAAGTCCCGTCGTCGAAAGGAGTATAAAAGAAATTTTAGAAAATAGAACACCTGTGACATTTAACATGTTAAAAACATTATTCGTTGAGCCATCGATGAGAGTGTACAAATTTAAATAGCCGCTGATTACCATTTCAAGAAAGAGCAATAAACACTTTTCCTGTTTCTTGTTTCCTGTAAGCACCCTTCATTACTATTGTACTTCTAGTTCTCCTTAGCTATTACGGTCTACATCCACTCCTTAGATTAGCAGCCTGCAAGTTCTTTTTTTTTTTTAATTACTCATGTTTTAGCGCGGTTCCTCCCTCCCTTCATAGAGAGGAACCCCGCTTATAAGGTTGATCTCATGAAACAATCCGGAAGGGCCGACTAGAAAATTTTGCGTTTCAGAACCCCTAGAGACCGAAAATGACGGTGGCTCAAATTTGTATATATATATATATATATATATATATATATATATATATATATATATATATATATATATATATGTAAGATTCGTACTCGGGATAAGAATCACAATGATTGCATCTGTAAAGAAGAAATCAAAATTACATGATCATTGGAGTAGGAATCTGATAATATAGATCCATCTAGGTGAGGAGTCAAACGTCTACTGATTAAAGGAAACACGGACAGGAAGAGGTAAGGGAAGGAGACAGGCATTGCACTGTCGGCGGGAGATGAAACAATTCTTACCCTATTATTATGTAGCTATCTCAAGTTGGAACCAATCCAACTTTACATCCCCCTTCGTTAAAATAAAAAAAAAATTTAACTCTTAACATTTACTTATATTTACTTAATATTAGCTTAACATTAATTTAGGTTGTACTTTATTTTACATGTTTCATTACATTTTTATTTATTTATATTAGGCATCGATTAGTTTGATTATTATCTAGGGCGTAAGGATACAGTTTCGACACATGAAAGTAGTTTGACTCAGTTTTACGGTAACCTGAGTCAATTTTATATATCGAATTTGAAAATTTGTCTAAAATTTTAAATGGACCTGTTCGAATTTCATCTAGTTTGTTACGGTTCAGGCTATTGCCATGAGTTACGTAAACCTGGTCTCCCACCTGAAAAGTGTGTGGTTTCCGACTTTTATCAAACCTTTTTTTATTAATTTCATGTATCTTTTGTGAATTTTCGAAAGCCTTTTTTCTATCTTCCTCCAAATCTCGTGCAACTTGATAATTCTTGGGAACAATGTGTATATCTTCATTATTTAGTAAATAGTTTGGACTGAATTTGGTAGATGTATGGATAGTATTATTATATTCCTCTACACATTGCTCTGCGATTCTCGGCCATGGACGCTTGGTGTCGAATGGTTCGTCGTTTATTCTGCATCTAATTCGGTTAACCAAGGTTTGATTTAAACGTTCGTTAAGCCCATTGGAAAATGCACAGTCAGCAGCTGTGAAAATTAAATTAACATTATGTCGTTTTAAAAATACTTTGAACTCATTAGAATTAATTCCCCCGTATTGATCGGTTAATAAAGTGCCAATTTTGATGCCGTTTGATAAAATTTTGCTAAGAAGTGCGATGAAATCGGTTGCTTTTTGGTTCTTAGAAGTGAGGATATATGCAAATCTGGTGAAATGGTCAACCAAGAGATGTAAATAACGTTTTGGCGAGTGATTGCCTCCAAAACCTCCAATTGTATCTAGGGACATGTATTCATAAGGTCGTCTTGCAGGGCCTAATTGAGAAAGTTGACCATAGACAAACGGTGTTCTAGTTTTATTCTTTATGCAAACACTGCAGGTTTGACAAAACTTTTTTATTAGTTCTTTTATACCCTTGCAGAAATAGAAAGGAGTTATTTTTAGTTCAATTTGCTTAGTTCCAATATGGCCAAATTTATTATGAACTTTTTCAATTAAGTTGTAGCAAAAATCTTTAGAAACAATTATTTTACTTTGGTTTTTATATTGGTTATAAAGTAAATCCCCTTTCTTAGTGATTCGGTGGTGGGAAGATAAGTTATCATTCAATGTTCTTTGGTCTTTCATAATTTCCTCTACTTGGATAAAATGTACAATTTTCAATTTATCTTCAGAGTCAAAAGGTTCTAGGACAGGGTTTCTAGATAGACAGTCGGCTTCAGAGTTTGTGTTGCCTGGAACATACTTCACCTTGAAATTATACTGCGATAAGCAGAACATTAAATGACCCAATTCATCATCGGTTCGTGAATTTACTTTCAGGTTTTCCAAAGGTTTGTGATCTGATTGAACCACGAACTCGATTCCTAGTAACCAGTATTGCCAGTGTGTTAATGCTTCTTTAATAGATAAACATTCTAGGAAAATCGCTTTTTTTCGTTTCTGATGTTCATTTAATTTTTTTGAAAAATAGGCCACTGGTTTGAAATTTCCATCATCTTGTTTTTGCTTTAGGATTGCTCCAATGCCGTCGAGACTTGCATCAGTTTGAACTATAGTTTCCCTGTCTGGATTAAAAATAGCAAGACACGGCTCTGAGCATAGATAATTTTTTATTAAATTGAAACTGTTTTCGCATTTATTGTTCCAACTGAACTTTACATTTTTTCTCAATAAATTGTGGAATGGTTCTAAAATTTGAGTGACTTTTGGGATATAGCTGCGGTAAAAATTTATTTTCCCTAGAAATTGTCTCACATTCTTTTTATTTTTAGGTGTTGGGAATTTTTTTATTGGTAAAACATTGTCGTTTATTGGTTTTGTTACGTTATTTCCAATTATGTGACCTAGATATTTCACGCTATTTGTTGCAAACTTGCATTTTAGAAGCTTCAGTCTGAATCCTTCTTCCATAATTGCTTTCAATAACTTTTTTATATGCTCCAAATGTTCTTCAAAAGTTTTAGAAAAAAGTAAAATATCGTCTATATAATTTACACAAAATGAATCTAAGTCATTTCGGCGAATAATGTTTCTCAATATTCTCTGGAAAATAGCAGGAGAGGTTTTCAACCCGAACGGTAAACATTTCCAATTATAATGTCCTGTCTGTGTGACGAATCCTGTTTTATAATAATCTTTACTTCGGAGAGGAATCGACCAGAATGCACTATTTATATCAAGTACTGAAAACCACTTACAATCTCTAGTTTTTACGATTAAATCAGTTATTAGTGGAAAGGGTTGGCTCTCAGGTACGACTAATTTATTTAATTCTGAGAAATCAATACAAAGCCTATTTTTTTAATTTTCATCTCTTTTATACGCTAATGTAACGGGTGCAGCAAAAGGAGAGGTTGATTCTTCGATTAGGTTGGCTTTCAATAATCTTGCGATTTGTGTTTCGATCTCTGTTTGATCCTCTATAGAACACCTGTATGGTCTTCTAGAAACATACTTGTGTTCTATCAACTTTATGGTAGCTTCGTGATCAGAAACTGTACCAATGTCGTACTTATCTTTAGCAAAAACCGTTTTGTACCCGTTTAAAATTTCGATTATACATTTCCTTTGATCACTGTTTAAATGATTTAAATTTGCTTTAAAATCGCTTACGTTAATGAATTCGTTTAAATTTACACGATAGTGAGTGTGTTTTTCAATTCTTGAAGAGGCTTTGCTTGAGTTGTGGAGCTCAGATAAATTCTGAGTAATTTCTAATTTTTCATTTTGGCATAATTTAAATTTTAAAATCAAATCTAACCCGATCAGGAAATCGTGACGAAATTCCTCGCTTTTCACTACAAAAAGTGATACATTTTGACAAAGGTGCATTATTCTAAGATGAACGTTAACGATTCCGCTAACTTTTCCAATACCACTGATCATACTAAATTTGCTATCATCTGCCTTAGAAACTTTAATACCTGATTTCTTTAGGAAATTGTAATTTATTAGAGAAATATTTGCTCCCGAATCATAAATTCCGGTACATTGTTGGCTATCATTGATAAGCAAATCAACCTTGATCAGTGGTATCGTTACAAGTTTTTTTGATCATTAATTTTTGAATTTAATTCTGTCTCAATTTCTAAATTATTCACAGTTTTAATTTTATTCGTATCTTTAAACCAACAGTTCTTTTCCAGGTGATAACGGGTCCCTCGATTCTCTTTCTCGCAAATCCCACAATTTTTCTTCATTTCAGTATATGGTGCTTTATGAGGTTTTCTAGAAGTTTCCGACATTTTGGAAGTAGTGGGTTTATTCCCCGCATAATCTGTAGGGTTAGTCCTACTTGAGGATTCATAGTCGAATTTCTTTAACTTGGAAATTAGACGCTGAACTGTGCTAATAGATGATCTACTCAGCTCGTTCTGAATATTATTGGGTAGGCCCAGTACTATGAGGTTCAGTATGATGGGATCTGGGATTTCATGATCTAGATCAAGGAGGAACCGTTCCTTTTTTACAACGAAATCTACTAAAGAACCTGTCATATACCGAAAATTGTAGGCGTATCTAATTGGTGCCCACGAATCATCCCTGAATGTTGAAATCAAGTTTTCTTTCCAACATTCCCAATCAGCTTCGATGCCTAGTTTTTTCTGAGCATTCGAAAACCAATCATTCATGGATTGATCGAAACATAGCCTAAAGACTTCAATCATTTTGGCACCAGTCATTGGAAATCGTGCTACTTCTCGCTCGAAATCCTTTACCCAAGCCTGAACGTTTTTGTTCTTAGTTGACAATTTTTCTACCAATAAATGCTTAGAAATTTCTTCCAAAGAGTCATTTTTTTGGTCTGCTAGCCTATTAAGACATGTAATTAGTTCAGGAAATCCCAGTTCGGAGGTGGTAGCCCCTACTACTGGTTGCACAGAGATTTCTGGTAGCAGAAAATTATTAAAAGTAAAATTCCCCGCTTCGTCTCGATAAATGTCTTGGATTTCCCTTGAAAGTATAACATTAACAGTTCTATACTGACCTCTAGCTCTAATCGAATTCATGGCATTTTTAACTGGAGGAAGCTCAGCTAAATATTTGTGGTGAATCATACCTTGCTGCTCTTCAGGAAAGCTGTACCATGTTTCGTCGTCCGTTGATCGGATTCGCTTCAAATTCAAAATCGTCGTCTTCTCAACTACGCAGCTAGCTTCTGCTACGATGTACAGCTGATATTTCGCCATCTTGTTAGTAATTTTGATTTGTAAGATTCGTACTCGGGATAAGAATCACAATGATTGCATCTGTAAAGAAGAAATTAAAATTACATGATCATTGGAGTAGGAATCTGATAATATAGATCCATCTAGGTGAGGAGTGAAACGTCTACTGATTAAAGGAAACACGGACAGGAAGAGGTAAGGGAAGGAGACAGGCATTGCACTGTCGGCGGGAGATGAAACAATTCTTACCCTATTATTATGTAGCTATCTCAAGTTGGAACCAATCCAACTTTACATATATATATATATATATATATATATATATATATATATCCACTTGTTCTTTTTTCTTTATTTGGCAGAGGGTCGATGAAGCAGAACACCATTTGTTTTTGTTCAACTATTTTATTTCATCAATTTTGCCCGACATGTTTCGTGCCTTAATTCGCACCTCTTCAGGGGCTTTCCTATGAAAAAATATTTTTTCGTAAATCCCAAATTAAAATTTTGTACATAATAAACATTTATCATTTCTTTAAATTAATCTACTGTTAAAAACAAAAAATATCATTTTATTAAAAATTCTTATCCTACCTTATCGGGAAGTCCTCTCGTCATGTGTACTGGCTTGAGTCAGGGGTAATACTGATAAGTCATTTGAGGTAATGAATATGGTTTTATCCTATCGATTCTTTCGGATCTTTTAATTGTAACGATTATCGGTAAAATAGTTTATGGGGTTTAATTTATAATACTATGGAAAATTTGATGGACATTTTTCAAATCGGTTTTTTTATTTATTGCTGTTTTTGAGTTTTTAATTATATAAATGTTTTCTTTTATCTTTCTTTTTAATGTGTTCCTTTCTTTATTTAAAATATCAACGTCGGTAAAATTAAAACTATGTTTTTCATTTATTGCGTGTTCCGTCAAAGTCGTCCTGTTCTCGTTAGTGTCTATACTTTTAGCATGTTGTACTATTCGTTTTTGCAAAAGTTGTGCTGATTCCCCAATATAGCATGCGTTGCAATCATTACAACGAATTTTATATATATTGTTTTTTGTGGCTGTCGGTTTAACATTGTCCTTAATATTGCTAAAATTATTTTCTATTTTATTACCATATTTCCAACCTATTTTCCCAACTTCTTTACATATTTGTTTCAGTCTATTAGCTATTAAAGGATGGTAATGGAAAGTAAAATATCGATTTATTTCGTTCAAATCTTTGTCCTTTTCCTTTGTTATTTCATGTTTTTTCTTTTGTACTAATAAATGTTCATTTAATCCGCTTTCCTTTTTTAAAAATCTATTTTGGATAAAGAAGTTTTTAATATTTGTCTGTACTAACATTCGTCTTTTCGCATTTGTCTGTGATTTGGCAGGTTCATCGTTTTGATCTCTTTTGCGTTTTTTATTACCTTTAGTATCATTATTAACACATTTTGAATCCAATTTAACTTTTTTATGTGACATTGACTTTGCACTAGCATCAGAATATTTCCTTTTTCTTTTTCTTTTGCATTCTGTATCATTAAAAAATTCGTCGGAAATGTTAAAAAGTTCAGGGTTATATTCAAATTTACCTGGCTTTTCCGGAAGTTCTGTTGGTCTGTTTTTGTACACTATACATTTCTCTGCTCCTTTTATTTGCTGCTCTATCATTAATTTGGGATAGTTGTTTTCATTGAACATTTTTCTCAGTTTATTTTTTATTTCATTAAAATACTTAGGAGAAGTTCTATGTAAAGCTGATAAAGTCCGATTGTATAAAATATTCTTTTTAAAATTAAGCGGGTGATTGGAATAAAAATTAATCATTCTTGTTGAATGATACGTCTTTGGTTTCCATTTGTATTCAATAAAATTATCCTCATTTCTGATTAGTTCCATGTCTAAAAAGTTTAATCTTTTATCAGCTTCCAACTCTTTGGTAAATTGCAGATTATTATATTTGTTATTAAATATTTCTAAGAGCTTATCCACTTCCTCCTCCTGTACACATAAAATAAGATCGTCCACGTATCTATACAAAAATTGAATCTTAATTGGCACTTCCGAAATAATTTCATTAAGAATCCAGTTCATAACAATTCCGCTAACAGCAATCGAAAGCGGGTTTCCCATCTGAATTCCGTACATTTGCTTATAGATCTTTTTATTGAATTGAAAGTATCCGAATTTACAACATAAACTGATTCCTTCAATAAATAACTCTTTATTTTTTATCTTAGTATGTTTTTCTATCTGCGTCCAGTTATTACTAATGATTTTGATTGCCAAATCTACCGGAATGTTTGGAAACATGTTAACTACGTCAAATGAAACTAATTTAAATCCTGGTGGAATTTTAGTATTTTTTAAATTGTCAATAAGATGTGTCGCATTGCTAATATCAAAAGGGTTATCTTCAGTAAATGGTTTTAAATCTTTTGCAAACATTTTTGCTAGTTTTTGTATTGGGGATTCACAGCCACTGATAATCGGTCTTAAAGGCATATCTGCTTTGTGCAATTTAATAAGTCCATAAACTAAGGGAGTCAAACAATTATGATTTCCTAATTTGGTTTTGTCAAATTTATTTAAATAGCGTTTGTGTACCAACTTGTCCAAATATTTAATAACTTTATTTTTTATACTAGTAGTTGGATTGTAATCTATTTGTTTATAAACGTTCGTATCGTTTAGTAAGTTTTCCATTTTAAGATTGTATGTATGTCTGTCTATTAAAACCGTCTTGTTTGATTTGTCAGCTTTTATTATTAAAACGTCAGGATTGTCTTTACTAAATTTTCTAGTACGTCTTTCATATTCGTTTAATTTTTCGGCAAGTAAAATGTCTGTATGTTCAGGAATGTTTTTGTAGTAAATAGTCCTGTCATTTTTATTTAATAAATTTACACTTTTTTGTCTAATTTTGTTCTTTTCTTTATTTGTAATGTCCACGTCGTCAAGCATGTATTCTATGTCTGTTATCAGATTAATCCTATCCGTTTCTGTGATGGGTTTTAATATATTGAATTTACCACTTAAAGATAAAAAACGACGTGGACATTACAAATAAAGAAAAGAACAAAATTAGACAAAAAAGTGTAAATTTATTAAATAAAAATGACAGGACTATTTACTACAAAAACATTCCTGAACATACAGACATTTTACTTGCCGAAAAATTAAACGAATATGAAAGACGTACTAGAAAATTTAGTAAAGACAATCCTGACGTTTTAATAATAAAAGCTGACAAATCAAACAAGACGGTTTTAATAGACAGACATACATACAATCTTAAAATGGAAAACTTACTAAACGATACGAACGTTTATAAACAAATAGATTACAATCCAACTACTAGTATAAAAAATAAAGTTATTAAATATTTGGACAAGTTGGTACACAAACGCTATTTAAATAAATTTGACAAAACCAAATTAGGAAATCATAATTGTTTGACTCCCTTAGTTTATGGACTTATTAAATTGCACAAAGCAGATATGCCTTTAAGACCGATTATCAGTGGCTGTGAATCCCCAATACAAAAACTAGCAAAAATGTTTGCAAAAGATTTAAAACCATTTACTGAAGATAACCCTTTTGATATTAGCAATGCGACACATCTTATTGACAATTTAAAAAATACTAAAATTCCACCAGGATTTAAATTAGTTTCATTTGACGTAGTTAACATGTTTCCAAACATTCCGGTAGATTTGGCAATCAAAATCATTAGTAATAACTGGACGCAGATAGAAAAACATACTAAGATAAAAAATAAAGAGTTATTTATTGAAGGAATCAGTTTATGTTGTAAATTCGGATACTTTCAATTCAATAAAAAGATCTATAAGCAAATGTACGGAATTCAGATGGGAAACCCGCTTTCGATTGCTGTTAGCGGAATTGTTATGAACTGGATTCTTAATGAAATTATTTCGGAAGTGCCAATTAAGATTCAATTTTTGTATAGATACGTGGACGATCTTATTTTATGTGTACAGGAGGAGGAAGTGGATAAGCTCTTAGAAATATTTAATAACAAATATAATAATCTGCAATTTACCAAAGAGTTGGAAGCTGATAAAAGATTAAACTTTTTAGACATGGAACTAATCAGAAATGAGGATAATTTTATTGAATACAAATGGAAACCAAAGACGTATCATTCAACAAGAATGATTAATTTTTATTCCAATCACCCGCTTAATTTTAAAAAGAATATTTTATACAATCGGACTTTATCAGCTTTACATAGAACTTCTCCTAAGTATTTTAATGAAATAAAAAATAAACTGAGAAAAATGTTCAATGAAAACAACTATCCCAAATTAATGATAGAGCAGCAAATAAAAGGAGCAGAGAAATGTATAGTGTACAAAAACAGACCAACAGAACTTCCGGAAAAGCCAGGTAAATTTGAATATAACCCTGAACTTTTTAACATTTCCGACGAATTTTTTAATGATACAGAATGCAAAAGAAAAAGAAAAAGGAAATATTCTGATGCTAGTGCAAAGTCAATGTCACATAAAAAAGTTAAATTGGATTCAAAATGTGTTAATAATGATACTAAAGGTAATAAAAAACGCAAAAGAGATCAAAACGATGAACCTGCCAAATCACAGACAAATGCGAAAAGACGAATGTTAGTACAGACAAATATTAAAAACTTCTTTATCCAAAATAGATTTTTAAAAAAGGAAAGCGGATTAAATGAACATTTATTAGTACAAAAGAAAAAACATGAAATAACAAAGGAAAAGGACAAAGATTTGAACGAAATAAATCGATATTTTACTTTCCATTACCATCCTTTAATAGCTAATAGACTGAAACAAATATGTAAAGAAGTTGGGAAAATAGGTTGGAAATATGGTAATAAAATAGAAAATAATTTTAGCAATATTAAGGACAATGTTAAACCGACAGCCACAAAAAACAATATATATAAAATTCGTTGTAATGATTGCAACGCATGCTATATTGGGGAATCAGCACAACTTTTGCAAAAACGAATAGTACAACATGCTAAAAGTATAGACACTAACGAGAACAGGACGACTTTGACGGAACACGCAATAAATGAAAAACATAGTTTTAATTTTACCGACGTTGATATTTTAAATAAAGAAAGGAACACATTAAAAAGAAAGATAAAAGAAAACATTTATATAATTAAAAACTCAAAAACAGCAATAAATAAAAAAACCGATTTGAAAAATGTCCATCAAATTTTCCATAGTATTATAAATTAAACCCCATAAACTATTTTACCGATAATCGTTACAATTAAAAGATCCGAAAGAATCGATAGGATAAAACCATATTCATTACCTCAAATGACTTATCAGTATTACCCCTGACTCAAGCCAGTACACATGACGAGAGGACTTCCCGATAAGGTAGGATAAGAATTTTTAATAAAATGATATTTTTTGTTTTTAACAGTAGATTAATTTAAAGAAATGATAAATGTTTATTATGTACAAAATTTTAATTTGGGATTTACGAAAAAATATTTTTTCATAGGAAAGCCCCTGAAGAGGTGCGAATTAAGGCACGAAACATGTCGGGCAAAATTGATGAAATAAAATAGTTGAACAAAAACAAATGGTGTTCTGCTTCATCGACCCTCTGCCAAATAAAGAAAAAAGAACAAGTGGAAAATATATATTGGGTCATTTTCAGAAGAATTAATATATATATATATATATATATATATATATATATATATATATATTTGTCTGTTTGCTCATTTCTGGCTTCCCTAACGGTCCGATTTTGATGAAATTAGGTACAAAAATCCGTCTTCCAATTTGAAAGGTCAAGTTCGTTGAAAGCAAAATCCGCCTACTGGAAGATGGCGTTTGGGGCGAAATTAGCTAAAAAAAAATCGTAACGCTTACGTTTTTGAGTTCATATGCTTGTAAGTACTCGTTTTATAGGCTTCTTGGCAAAGGAAAACGAATGAAACCATTTTCAAGGCGATAGCTTTAACCGTTTTTGAGAAAATTGGAAAAATAGTTTTTGAATACCGTTTTTGGTTTAGGTACTTAGAATCATGGGATTCAGTTGAAACATTTTCTGCATGTTCTACTTTCATTAAAACTAATATGCTGAAATTTTGGTTACGTTTGGAGTTAAGGAAGGGTTAGAATAAAATATTTCATTAACAGACATAAAAAGTTTTGGTAAATTTGTATGCTTTCCTTAATATCTCGAAAAAGGTTGAGAATCTTAGTAAACGGAAGGATACCATTAGAAAGCTTACTAAATGCTCTACAAAAAACGTTCTGATGAAAGTTTTGATTAGGCGACGTCAATCGGAGAAATAATTGCTTAAAACTTTAAAGTAATTGAGTTCGCTTATTCGAACTGTTCTTTTTGTCTGTTTTTATTCCTTGTTATTTTTTAATTGCTTATAGTTGGATAATCTATTTGATAGTAAATCAGGTTAAGAAAAATAAAAAAAACAATTTAATGTTAGAGAGATTTTAAATAGCTACTTTAAGAGTAAATGTAACTTGTTTTAAAAGTTCAAGACAATAGGTTTTGGCCAATGGGCCTTTTTTCCTATCGGTCTTTCAAGATATGTAATCAAGAACAAAATAATTATAAAAAATACTGGATGTATTGTGTAATTTTCGAATATATATATGTATATATATATATATATATATATATATATATATATATATATATATAAAATGTAAGAGATATGGATTTCCAAGATATAGCTTATCAACTGCCTAGCGGGGTCCTTCCTTGGGAGGGTTGGCCGACCCATCCAGGTAAGATCGTAAATCAAGACCTTTCTAGAAATGTGGACCCAAAATAATATTAGCTTCTATTTTAATCATTCTAAATGAGTCTAGAGATAAGAACGGATTATTTAAAAGCTATGTTATAAGACAAAAATAGTTAGTTGTACTGAAAACATTTAAATTAGTCACATCTGAGCCTTCAATGGACTAAATGTACTTCTACATTTACCCAGATCGTTTTAAGAGGCACAACAAATTATTTTAAGGGTGGATATCGGGTCATTTATATAGGCAATGCATAGCTATTATAAAAAGAGTCAATTCAAAATTTGCTGTCCGGTTTCAAGCACAGTAATCACGGAATATTGTATTATATCTAACTGATATATAGGAGCAAACTATACGCTCCTACGACTACATTATAACTTGTACGTACGAAGTACCCAATGCACAGATAGTGACTGTTTGTTCTAAACAGTTCGGCCCGTTAATACTCACCCTGGGGCTTAGATAAGAGATTCGTATTAAAATTAAAACCCCCAGAGGTATAGAAGGAGCATTAGCCGGTACGTGTTGTATCTAGATGCTTCCTACTTTAATCTAACCGGAGTGTAAGGCTTGTTAGGTTGAGAGGGGGTTGAGGGAGAGATAGGGTTATGGGATACACTCTTGAGCACATACCCTTCGGGTAAACGGTTAGCCATATTGTAAATATTTGTTGAGGAGGCCGTAAATCGCTTAATAGTATAATGATTAAAACACTTAGATAAGGTATCATTTAAATGTAAAATACCATTGATTACTAAGTAAAATGAGGAATGATATTTAATAAATAATAATTTCCATGGAAATAATAAGTAAATAAAACAGAATTGGTGACAATGCACCGTTGGAGCCAAATTCATTTCCATAATCAAGCCCGGCTATATCAAGTCATTATGTCATACCTCATGTCATTATGTCAAGTCATTACTAATATGTATCTCTGATCATATGAGGCGTCGACATTCGAAAAGGATAAGTCAAAATCATAAAACTATTCAGGGGACAATAAAAAAAAAAAGCCTAAGGTAGTATAATTCCTTTAGGAAATTAATATTTTCAAGGCCGCACTAACATTCATTTCCTTATTTTTGATGAGATTTAATAAATCTCCAAAAAAAAGTTCTTGCTGTGCGGAAAAAAAAATTTTTAGATAAGAAATTAATTCGATGACAAAATGGACTTAATCCATTTTGAAAGTCAACGCCTCATAGGCGGGTTCGCTTTCAATATATGTGATTTGTGTTCATTCTCTCCTCTAATTGTGATGTTTCTGCCACGTATGAATGTCTTGGTTAGTGTAAATATCGTCAGTTAGAGGCATTAATAGGATAAACATACATACAGTAATTATTTTATTTTTTGTGCCAAGGTTCCGATACTTTGACTGTAAGAGTGACCAAGTAGTTTTTATTTTCCACTAGCTGTTACCCGGCGTGCCATGCTACACCTACTTTCTGCATATAGAAAAGCCTAAATAAATTAGAAACCAAATAAGTATTATTAAAATCTAATAACACGAATCTGTAACTGTTTCGAACCCATGACCTCTCAACTGTGAGTCCTTGACGACTTTGACCTAACCTATAACAACCCCCGTATCATGACATAAATGTATGCCAAGTTTGGTAAAAATCAATCTAACGGTGTGGATTTTTATTAAAAAAACAAAACAAAACAAAGCCTCAAAATTTGAATATATACACATTTATAACTATATAAAAAACTCATTGAAATTGAGAGCTTCATTAATTTCTGATTGACACAATAATAATAATAATAAAAACACACACAAAAAAAAATCCAATATTTAATATTAAGTAATCCATTTTTTGCACTGTTTTCTCTATCTAAAAATAATTTTTAATAATCACTTCTTGGTTAAGAAATTGTATTTTATATTTAGTACATGTATAGAAATACTCCTTAAATTTAATGCATAGAAGATGTAATTATTTTCATTTATTTTAAGTTAAACTTTATTATTTCACAAAGTATCTGTATGTAAATAGAACATATGCGTAAGTTTTATGTTGGGGTATGTTTATGAATATATTACTAACATAGGACTAAAAACATTATATAAGGTACTCCTTGCAATGGGGAAACCCTGTATGCAATAAAATAAAAAAAATTATTAAAAAAAAAAACAAAAACATACGGACAGCAGCTGGTAGACGTTTTTGACCTGGCCTATGACAGTCCCCTGATCAAGACCAACCTGTATGCCCAGTTTGATCAAAATCTGACAAACGGTGTGGGTTTGTATAAAGAACAAACATACAGACAGACAGATGGTAGCCGTTTTGACCTAGCATATGGCAATCGCCGTATCAAGGTCTACCTGTGTTCCAACTTAGGTCAAAATCGGTCGAACGGTGTGGATTTTTATAGGGAACAAACATACAGACAGACAGCTGGTAAAGGTTTTTGACTTAGCCTACGGCACTCCCCGGATTAAGATCCACTTGTGTACCGAGTTTATTTAAAATAGGACGAACGGTGTGGATTTTTATAAGGGACAAACATACAGACAGACAGCTGGGAGACGTTTTTGACTTAGCCTACGACACTCCTCAGATTAAAATCCACATGTGTACCGAGTTTGGTCAAAATCGGTCGAACGGTGTGGATTTTTATAGGGAACAAACATACAGACAGACAGCTGGTAAAGGTTTTTGACTTAGCCTACGACACTCCCCGGATTAAGATCCACTTGTGTACCGAGTTTATTTAAAATCGGACGAACGGTGTGGATTTTTATAAGGGACAAACATACAGACAGACAGCTGGTAGACGTTTTTGACTTAGCCTACGACACTCCTCAGATTAAGATCCACATGTGTACCGAGTTTGGTCAAAATCGGACGAAAAGTGTGGATTTGTATAAGGGACGAACATACAGACAGACAGATGGTAGATTTTTTTGACTTAGCCTACGAGACTCCCCAGATTAAGATCCACATGTGTACCGAGTTTAGTCAAAATCGGACGAACGGTGTGGATTTGTATAAGGGACAAACATACAGACAGACAGATGGTAGATTTTTTTGACTTAGCCTACGACACTCCTCAGATTAAGATCCACATGTGTACCGAGTTTGGTCAAAATCGGACGAAAAGTGTGGATTTGTATAAGGGACGAACATACAGACAGACAGATGGTAGATTTTTTTGACTTAGCCTACGAGACTCCCCAGATTAAGATCTACATGTGTACCGAGTTTAGTCAAAATCGGACGAACGGTGTGGATTTGTATAAGGGACAAACATACAGACAGACAGATGGTAGATTTTTTTGACTTAGCCTACGACACTCCTCAGATTAAGATCCACATGTGTACCGAGTTTAGTCAAAATCGGACGAACGGTGTGGATTTGTATAAGGGACAAACATACAGACAGACAGGTGGTAGATTTTTTTGACCTAGCCTAGGAGATGTCTCTTATCAAGTCCTACCATTATTCCAAGTTTGGTAAAAATCAGCCAAACGGTGTGGATTTGTGTAAGGAACAAACAAACAAACAGACAGACACGTGATTTATATATATATATATATATATATATATATATATATATATATATATATATATATATATATATATATTTATAGGACAGCCGATTCATCGATTACTTTACGATAAATATATTTTTCGTTTGTTATATTCATTAAAAGGATTTATATTGTTTAATAATTACAAAATTCCACCCTTTTGATAAAGAAAGTGGGCAGAGATAAGATTACACTTTAATATAATTCATGTGAATGAATGATTGTAAATTTATTTCATAGATATATAAGTACTAATGATTTTTTAAACAAATAAAATAATTTACTTAGGCTTGGACAGCGTCCATTATCCAGTGTGTTTACCTATATACATAATTTAATTATTTAAAATAACAATATACAATTAGAAAAAATATGGACTTTACTCTAATGAAAACTAGATAACAGAAGAAAAACAAAAAATAAAATAAATAATTAAACAATTTAATGAAATAATAAGAGGGCAAAACTGTTTAGTAATTAGGTGTAAATAACTCGCACAGATTAAATAGTAAATAGCATCTCTTTATTACATGGCTGTATCTCACAAACTGCTGGAAAACTACCTAGTGTCTTTTGTTTAAGAATGATGGTGGGAGTGTTTGGTGTGATGATGTACTACCAAACACTCCCACCTCAATTTAGCTACCGATAGTACAGATTCAATATACATATTTAAAATTACATAAATACAAAACTTCGGAAAAGAAGTTTCTTATTTTTCTTAGAAGTCCGATAGAAAAATAAATGAAAAGAAATATCTTAAGAAAACAAAGGTGGGAATAAACAAAAAAAAAAAAAAAAAAAAAAATACAAAACACATGGCCTTAGAGCTCCTAATATGAACTAGAAAACATTTTTCTTATTTGAAATTATACTCCTTGAAGACTCTAATATGAACTTATGTTCTCCTGTAGACAGCACCGGTTTCATCGTCTCTGATCAAGTAAGATCGCGGTTCCTTCAATCTTCTATCTATCTCGCCTGTACGCCATTCCTCTTGATTCCAATACCACACCCTATCACCAACTGAGAAGGGTTTTCTTTCCTTGGTAGCTGATCTGTCATAATGAACCTTCATCTTCCGTTTGTTCAAATCATCTATCTCTTCAAAAAGCTCTCTGTCAACTATCTTGGGCATTAAAGAACTGGAAACCATAGGAATGTCTGGCCTTAGTTTCCTACTCATCAAAAACTGAGATGGTGCAAGACCTCCCAAACACTGCAAAGGAGTTGATCGGTAATGCAGCAACGCTCTCTGCCAATCCTTGTTTCTTCTGAGAATCCGTTTCGCTATTTCTACTCCTTTTTCTGCCATACCATTCGACTTGGGATATCTAGGGCTTGAAGTTACCAGTGTGAATCCCCAATCTCGACCAAATTCACGGAATTCGAAGCTGTTGAAAGGACTGTTATCACTTCTCACAAATTGTGGAACGCCATGAGTGGCAAAAACAGGTTTCAAACTCCTTATAATGCACGCTACTGACTTTGAAGCAATAGGAATTATTTCTAACCACCTAGAATAATAATCTTCTAGAACCAGATATAAATCTTTGTTTTCCTGGCATATATCTATACCAACTTTTTGGAAAGGGTACAATGGAAGCTCGGAAAAAAGTAAAGGCTCCTTCACATTTCTCGAGTAATGACTGTTGCACACAAAACATCCCAGCACATATTTTTCTATTTCACTTCCCATATTTCTCCAAAAACTACAGTTTTTGCTAGGTTTCTGGTTTTGTTTACGCCACAATGCGAGCGATCGTGAATTTTTTGTAGCGTAGCCCTCTGAAGAGCCTTCGGGATGACAATCCGATCGTTGAAAAAAAGTACACCTTCTTTTACAAACAACTCATTTTTCAACTTATAATAATATTTAATGTCCGCACCTAAGTCTGGACGATGCATATCCTCCCAGCCTCCATCAACCATTCTAATTACACAATTAAGGATCTCGTCTTTTTCAGTTTCTTCCTTCAGCTCTAAGAGAAATTGGTCACTAACTGGGAGATAATCGCAAAGACTGACCGAATTTACGACCTCCTGTAATGATGGGTCATCTGAGACATGCTCAGAATTCGGAATCCTCGACAAAAAATCGGCTATATACATCTGATTTCCTGGCCTGTATTGGACATCCAGCTGATATTTCAAGAGTTTCAGCTGCATCCTCTGTATCCTTGCCGTATTCTTGTGAATGTCCTTCCGTAGAATGGCCACTAAGGGACGATGGTCGGTGTGGACAGTTACTGGATGCCCATATATAAATTGATGGTGTCAAACTCCGAGATGAAAAAGAAACAGGTTTACCATTTTGTAGGAGGCACACGCCCAGTGATCCCTTTGAACAGAGTTGGGCAAACGTTAGCGCGCGCTAATATCTAATACCTTCCCGCTAATTTAGCGGAACTGATAAGAGCCTGCGCTAACGGTTAGCGCATAGCGACGGCAGTGCGCTAATCGCTAATTCACCTATAATGTTTAAATATCTTTGTAGCTAACTAGGAGGAATATTGAAGGTGGAATAAAAAAAGGATATTGGAAGTGTTATTACAAAGGACATTGAAGGTCGTATTTGGAAGTATATAGGAGGTGGTATTAGGAAGGATATACAAGGTGGCATTAGGAAGGTTATAGAAGGTGGTATTAGGAAGGTTATTGGAGGTGGTATTAAGAAGGATATTAATGGCGGTATTAGAGAGAATATTGGAGGTGGTATTAGGAAGGATATAGAAGGTGGCATTAGGAAGGGTATTGGAGGTGGTATTAGGAAGGGTATAGAAGATGGTATTTGGAAGGGTATAGAAGGTGGTATTAGGAAGGATATTAAAGGCGGTATTAGGAAGGGAATAGAAGGCGGTATTAGGGAGTATTTAGAAGGTGGCATTAGGAAGCATATTGAAGGTCGTAATGGGAAGGATATAGAAGGTGGTATTAGGAAGGATATTGAAGGTCGTATTAGCAAGGATATAGAAGGTGGTATTAGGAAGGATATTAATGGTGGTATTAGAGAGGATATTGGAGGTGGCATTAGGAAGGGTATAGAAGATGTTATTTGGTATACCCTTCCAAATAACATCTTCTATACCTATCGCTAATTCACCTATAATGTTTAAATATCTTTGTAGCTAACTAGGAGGAATATTGAAGGTGGAATAAAAAAAGGATATTGGAAGTGTTATTACAAAGGACATTGAAGGTCGTATTTGGAAGTATATAGGAGGTGGTATTAGGAAGGATATACAAGGTGGCATTAGGAAGGTTATAGAAGGTGGTATTAGGAAGGTTATTGGAGGTGGTATTAAGAAGGATATTAATGGCGGTATTAGAGAGAATATTGGAGGTGGTATTAGGAAGGATATAGAAGGTGGCATTAGGAAGGGTATTGGAGGTGGTATTAGGAAGGGTATAGAAGATGGTATTTGGAAGGGTATAGAAGGTGGTATTAGGAAGGATATTAAAGGCGGTATTAGGAAGGGAATAGAAGGCGGTATTAGGGAGTATTTAGAAGGTGGCATTAGGAAGCATATTGAAGGTCGTAATGGGAAGGATATAGAAGGTGGTATTAGGAAGGATATTGAAGGTCGTATTAGCAAGGATATAGAAGGTGGTATTAGGAAGGATATTAATGGTGGTATTAGAGAGGATATTGGAGGTGGCATTAGGAAGGGTATAGAAGATGTTATTTGGTATACCCTTCCAAATAACATCTTCTATACCTATCGCTAATTCACCTATAATGTTTAAATATCTTTGTAGCTAACTAGGAGGAATATTGAAGGTGGAATAAAAAAAGGATATTGGAAGTGTTATTACAAAGGACATTGAAGGTCGTATTTGGAAGTATATAGGAGGTGGTATTAGGAAGGATATACAAGGTGGTATTAGGAAGGATATAGAAGGTCGTTCTAGGAAGGATATACAAGGTGGCATTAGGAAGGATATAGAAGGTGGTATTAGGAAGGATATATAAGGTGGTATTAGGAAGGATATTAAAGGTGGTATTAGGAAGGATATAGAAGGTCGTTTTAGGCAGGGTATACAAGGTGACATTAGGAAGGATATAGAAGGTGGTATTAGGAAGGATATAGAAGGTCGTTTTAGGAAGGATATACAAGGTGGCATTAGGAAGGATATAGAAGGTGGTATTAGGAAGGATATAGAAGGTGGTATTAGGAAGGATATTAAAGGTGGTATTAGGAAGGATATAGAAGGTCGTTTTAGGCAGGATATATAAGGTGACATTAGGAAGGATATAGAAGGTGGTATTAGGAAGGGTATAGAAGGTGGTATTAGAAAGAATATTAAAGGCGGTATTTGGAAGGATATAGGTGGTGGTATTAGGACGGATATAGAAGGTGGTATTAGGAAGGGTATTGGAGGTGGTATTAGGAAGAATATTAAAGACGGTATTAGGAAGGATATTAAAGGGGGTATTAGGAAGGAAATAGAAGGTGGTATTAGGAAGGATATTAAAGGCGGTATTTCGAAGCATTTTGGAGGTGGTATTAGGAAGGATATTAAAGGCGGTATTAGGAAGGATATTGGAGGTGGTATTAGGAGGGATATAGAAGGTGGTATTAGGAAGGGTATTGGAGGTGGTATTAGGAAGAATATTAAAGACGGTATTAGGAAGAATATTAAAGGGGTTATTAGGAAGGAAATAGAAGGCGGTATTAGGGAGTATACGGAAGGTGGCAATAGGAAGGATATTGAAGGTCGTAATAGGAAGGATATAGAAGGTGATATTAAGAAGGATAATGAAGGTCGTATTAGGAAGGTTATAGAAGGTGGTATTAGGAAGGTTATTGGAGGTGGTATTAAGAAGGATATTAATGGCGGTATTAGAGAGGATATTGGAGGTGGGATTAGGAAGGATATAGAAGGCGGTATTAGGGAGGATATAGAAGGTGCTATTAGGAAGGATATCGAAGGTCGTAATGGGAAGGATATAGAAGGTGGTATTAGGAAGGATATTGAAGGTCGTATTAGCAAGGATATAGAAGGTGGTATTAGGAAGGATATTAATGGTGGTATTAGAGAGGATATTGGAGGTGGCATTAGGAAGGGTATAGAAGATGTTATTTGGTATACCCTTCCAAATAACATCTTCTATACCTATCGCTAATTCACCTATAATGTTTAAATATCTTTGTAGCTAACTAGGAGGAATATTGAAGGTGGAATAAAAAAAGGATATTGGAAGTGTTATTACAAAGGACATTGAAGGTCGTATTTGGAAGTATATAGGAGGTGGTATTAGGAAGGATATACAAGGTGGTATTAGGAATGATATAGAAGGTCGTTCTAGGAAGGATATACAAGGTGGCATTAGGAAGGATATAGAAGGTGGTATTAGGAAGGATATATAAGGTGGTATTAGGAAGGATATTAAAGGTGGTATTAGGAAGGATATAGAAGGTCGTTTTAGGCAGGGTATACAAGGTGACATTAGGAAGGATATAGAAGGTGGTATTAGGAAGGATATAGAAGGTCGTTTTAGGAAGGATATACAAGGTGGCATTAGGAAGGATATAGAAGGTGGTATTAGGAAGGATATAGAAGGTGGTATTAGGAAGGATATTAAAGGTGGTATTAGGAAGGATATAGAAGGTCGTTTTAGGCAGGATATATAAGGTGACATTAGGAAGGATATAGAAGGTGGTATTAGGAAGGGTATAGAAGGTGGTATTAGAAAGAATATTAAAGGCGGTATTTGGAAGGATATAGGTGGTGGTATTAGGACGGATATAGAAGGTGGTATTAGGAAGGGTATTGGAGGTGGTATTAGGAAGAATATTAAAGACGGTATTAGGAAGGATATTAAAGGGGGTATTAGGAAGGAAATAGAAGGTGGTATTAGGAAGGATATTAAAGGCGGTATTTCGAAGCATTTTGGAGGTGGTATTAGGAAGGATATTAAAGGCGGTATTAGGAAGGATATTGGAGGTGGTATTAGGAGGGATATAGAAGGTGGTATTAGGAAGGGTATTGGAGGTGGTATTAGGAAGAATATTAAAGACGGTATTAGGAAGAATATTAAAGGGGTTATTAGGAAGGAAATAGAAGGCGGTATTAGGGAGTATACGGAAGGTGGCAATAGGAAGGATATTGAAGGTCGTAATAGGAAGGATATAGAAGGTGATATTAAGAAGGATAATGAAGGTCGTATTAGGAAGGTTATAGAAGGTGGTATTAGGAAGGTTATTGGAGGTGGTATTAAGAAGGATATTAATGGCGGTATTAGAGAGGATATTGGAGGTGGGATTAGGAAGGATATAGAAGGCGGTATTAGGGAGGATATAGAAGGTGCTATTAGGAAGGATATCGAAGGTCGTATTAGGAAGGATATAGAAGGTGGCATTAGGACGGATATTGGAAGTAGTATTAGGAAGAATATAAAAGCTGATATTAGGCAGGATATGGAAGGTGGTATTAGGAAGGATATTGAAGGTGGTAATAGGAAGGATATAGAAGGTGGTATTACGAAGAATATAGAAGGTGGTATTAGGAAGGGTATATAAGGTGCTATTAAAAAGGATATTAATGGCGGTATTAGAGAGGATATTGGAGGTGGTATTAGGAAGGATATAGAAGGCGGCATTAGGAAGGGTCCTTCCTAATCCCAACTTCAATATCCTTCCCTATACCACCTTCTTTATCCTTCTTAATACCACCTTCTATATCCTTCCTAATGCAACCTTCTATAACCTTCCTAATACCACCTCCTATATACCTCCAAATACCACCTTCTATATCCTTCCTATTTCGACCTTCAATATCCTTCCTAATACCACCTTCCATATCCTGCCTAATATCAGCTTTTATATTCTTCCTAATACTACTTCCAATATCCGTCCTTATGCCACCTTCTATATCCTTCCTAATACGACCTTCGATATCCTTCCTAATAGCACCTTCTATATCCTCCCTAATACTGCCTTCTATATCCTTCCTAATCCCACCTCCAATATCCTCTCTAATACCGCCATTAATATCCTTCCTAATACCACCTCCAATAACCTTCCTAATACCACCTACTATAACCTTCCTAATACGACCTTCATTATCCTTCTTAATATCACCTTCTATATCCTTCCTATTACGACTTTCAATATCCTTCCTATTGCCACCTTCTGTATACTCCCTAATACCCCCTTTAATATCCTTCCTAATACCACCTCCAATACCCTTCCTAATACCACCTTCTATATCCTTCCAAATACCGCCTTTAATATCCTTCCTAATACCACCTCCAAAATGCTTCGAAATACCGCCTTTAATATCCTTCCTAATACCACCTTCTATTTCCTTCCTAATACCCCCTTTAATATCCTTCCTAATACCGTCTTTAATATTCTTCCTAATACCACCTCCAATACCCTTCCTAATACCACCTTCTATATCCCTCCTAATACCACCACCAATATCCTTCCAAATACCGCCTTTAATATTCTTTCTAATACCACCTTCTATACCCTTCCTAATACCACCTTCTATATCCGCGCGCTAACGTTTGCCCAACTCTGCCTTTGAAGCATCACACTGTAATGTAACATCCAACTTGGGGTCAAACAGCTGCAATATTGGTGTATTACATACCAACTCTTTTATTCGTTCAAAAGATAGCTGTTGTTCTTCCCCCCCCCCCCCCCCAACACCATTTCACGCCATTCTTCAAAAGTATGCGAAGAGGCGCTGACTGCTCAGCTAAATTTGGAAGAAAAGGATTTAAATAGTTGACGACTCCCATAAACCTCTGTAATTGTTTCTTCGTTCGAGGTTCAGGCATATTTTTAATCACTTTTACCCGATCAGGGTCGCACCTTGCCCCTTCTGCTGAAAATATCATTCCCAAATATTTGACAGACGTCACTTTGTATTTCAATTTATCCGAATTAAAGCGAACGCCATTCATTAAAGCTCGATCCATAGCCTTATCTAAAATTAAATCATGCTCACGTTCTGTCTTAGCATGTACTATCAGGTCATCAAAAAAAATCTCTAAACCATCTATATCTCCGAAAATCTTGATCATCTCCCGCTGAAATATTTCTGGATCGCTTGCCAAACCAAAAGGGGCCCTCAAGAATCTATATCGCCCAAAAGGAGTGTTGAATGTGTACTTGAAACTTGAAGCCTCATCCAACTCCATGTGATAAAACCCCTGTTTCAAATCCAGAACGGAAAAACAGTACTGCCAGCCAACTTGCAGGTTAGTCCTTCAACTGATGGAATTTCAAAATGTTCACGCCTGACAAATTTATTCAAGTCCATAGGATTCAAGCACAATCTCACTGAAGAGTCTGGTTTCTCAACAATTACTAAGTCATTCACCCAATCAGTTGGCTCAGTTACCTTTGCCACCACACCTTGGTCCTCTAAATCATTTAACACACCTCTCAGTCTATCCTTCAAACATTCAGGAATCCTCCGAACTGGCCGAACATCAGGTACAGCATTATCAGATAGTTTAATACTATATTTATTAGGGAGTCTTCCTATCCCCTCAAATACTGCCTTATGGCGCAAAACAAAATTCTGTTTCCAAGGCTCCTCAATAATTGACTCAATTTGGGAAATTAATTTAAGGTTGACACACGTTTGAAGAGATAGAATAGGTGCAGACTCTACGTCAGCTACTACAAAATTTATATGACACGGGGTTCGCCCTTTAGGCTTACAAAAAAGATCTACAGATCCTTTAGGTATTATCTCGAACCCCCCGTAGGCAACCAAAACCTTATTAGAATTCTTTAACTGAATCCCAGAAGGGGCTATTTTCTTAAATATCTTTAAGGGCAATATGACATCTGGTCCCGTGTCTACTTTAAATTCAATTTCGGTTTCTCCTATACTAATTGGATACATCCATTTCTTATCTCCGAATTTCATAGTAATTAATGAATCTAAATATACCTTTTGTGGAGTATCACTGCTGGTACCTGCAGACATCTTCGATTCCACCGTCAGGGCATCCTCCTTGGAGATTCTCTTCCTGTCTCGTCCATTTTCTGTGTCTCTTTTACCGCTTGATCCCCAGTTACCCGAGCTCCTGGCACGATTTTCATAAAAGGTAGTTTTAGACTTCCTTCTTTCGCAACATCTGGCGAATTGGTTCAGACCTTGGCAATAATTACATATCTCACCATAAGCTGGACATTTCTCTGGTAGTTCACCATGCATATATGAACAGTACCGACATTTCTTCATATTAGTTGTTTTTTTAGTTGATCTTCCATCAGTCATTGGCGTACGATTCATAGCAAAAACTTCATCTCGACTCGTATGCAGATCTTTCATGAAACGCTCGCTTAGTTCGTATGTCCGGTAAGCATTCCCAATCTCCGGCAACGTATGTTCAGGTTTTTTCAACAAACTATTCTGAAGGTCATTATATGGACAGTTTAGCACCAAATGATCTCGTATCATTCTTTCTGCATATGATTTGTTGCAGTTACTGCAAGTAAACTGGCATTTTTCAGCTTGTTTCTTGGAATCAGTCAAGTGCTGGTCAAAATTCTGCATCCCCTTCTGCTTCAAGCAATTAAACTGATAAGTTTCCATAGGAACATTAATCATGGGAATACAATAGGCTGCAAATCCATCAATAACGTCTTTCAGGGTCCTCAAATCATCATCTTTATTTTTCTCAAAAATCATATTATTATATACATCAAGACCTTCATCTCCAATATAATTAAAAAATAATGCTTTTTTCCATTTTTCATCTTTTAGTTTATTTTTACCTGATGCAATCATATAATTGTCAAATTTTTGTATCCATTTTTTCCAGTTATTGCCTAAGTTCTCATCGAAAACTAAAGGACCTGGCATTACAAATTCGTTCTCCATGTTTTATGTTGAAAAAACTATTCACAAAAAGGTATACTCAATTATTCACAGCTCACCTGATTGCTCGCTAAATTATCCTTTATTCTTTTCTTAAGACGCGTAAAACACCTGGCACCATGTTTAGTAATTAGGTGTAAATAACTCGCACAGATTAAATAGTAAATAGCATCTCTTTATTACATGGCTGTATCTTACAAACTGCTGGAAAACTACCTAGTGTCTTTTGTTTAAGAATGACAATCTATGTACCATATGTTTTACAAGCGACTCTAGCGAGCCTTATCTCAACTACTCACTACACAGTAGATCACATTGTACTACCAAACAGGTAGTACAATGTGATAATAATAATGTGATAAATAAAAAAATTTACTTAGGCTTGGACAGCGTCCATTATCCAGCGTGTTTACCTATATACATAATTTAATTATTTAAAATAACAATATACAATTAGAAAAAATATGGACTTTACTCTAATGAAAACTAGATAACAGAAGAAAAACAAAAAATAAAATAAATAATTAAACAATTTAATGAAATAACAAGAGGGGAAAACACAGCTAAAAATTAAGACTAGAATATGAAATAAAATACGCTTTTCCTAATCAATAATTAAACTGCCGAATTAAAAATTGTCTGTATCTCCATAGATTATATCCATATTTATACTAGGTGTCCCAGTTAGTTCCTTTATGAATCTTTTTAACTTCTTCAGAGTAGAGTAGGTCCTTGCCGTAGTGTGCTCTCCTGAGCTCCTTCATTACCGGACATCTAGCGATAAAATGCATGGTGTCTCCTCCTGTTTGAGATAGCACATGGAGCGGAGTGCACACTCGTCTTTACACCATGGCCTGCTGTTAAGATGCAGTATTTCTCTCCTAGCGTCCATGATTAAATATAATTTATATAATATTTGAATCGGATGATATTTGGAAAGCTAGAACCCTTTAATATTTCTACCTCTATTTCATTTGGGTAAGCCAAACCGTACCCCCTCCAATAAGTGAATTAAGCCTAAAGATGTTTTGGAGAAAATTCATTCGGCATTGTTGAATGATAACTTTCTACTTACTACGAAAATGATTCCTCATCTCCAAACGTAACCAAAATGTGTATATTTTACTTTCTAGAAAATTTCAACTCACCGTCTTCTTACAGAAACCAAAATGCTTGTTTTGTATTTTTGTCGAAAATTTCCAAAGATGACGCCATGGAAGATTTATCAAATTATTGGGGATATGTTTGACTAGACGCCTACGATTTTAAGGTGAGCGAATTTTGATGGTTAAAGATTTTTGTGCCAAACGTAATCAAAATCGGATCGTGCTTGTAGGCAGGAAGGCACGTCAGAAATTCTGGATTTTATCATAGGATCTTCATTAGATCATCATCCCTATGAGGACTAAAAGGTTTTGTTAGAACATCGGTAAATAATTGTTCAATACTTTGTTTAATTTATTTAACAGGTAGTATTTCTAATGATAATTGTTTAAGTACTTATATATTTATTGAAATGTCTCAAGAGAAGTAGAATAGTGAATGACTCCCTCTGTTAAACAATCAGAACGGCTGCCAATAGATTACTAGTGGAGGGAAGTGATGACAATGGGTTTCGGGTGTTCCTCCTCCGTTTTCAGGGCCTATTCAACAGTTCTCAGATCTCAAAACCGCATGAATTCTTAATGGTCTTACTCGTAGAGAGGGTCTTAAACGTAAATTGTTAAATTCTAATGATCTGGTATGTAATTTGGAGGATTTCAATCAGAATCTAAACAATGTAGTCTCGACCAAAAAGGATTGAAAACATGTAACTATTCAATATGGTTTGATGCCACTAATATATAAGATTAGTAAATATATAAGGTATAGATCAGTAATATATAAGATTAGTAAAAACATTTTAAACGTTAAGGAATCCAATGATCCACAATGCTGGTTTATTGGATGAAACAGATACAAAAGCTTGAAACGACTGCTGCTGCAAGGCTTAAAACACTACCACCGTTATATTTCTGAGTAATTGGACGTTAAATTCCAACAAAGTAGTGCAGTACGCTATAGAAATCTTGTATACAGAAGAGTAGGAGAAACCCTATCACATAATCTAGTATATCCCATATCTTGTCGTGTGCCATATCTAGTAATAGGTGTAGTGCAAGAGGTTCCCTGGATATGTGGCGATGGGAATCCTACTAGCAAGTATTGTTCTGAGTCTGACAGCAAATGCTTATTAGGGATAGGTTGATTTAATATTAAAATTGAGTCAGAACTCAATAACTGACATTGCCATATTCTGGTGGAGTATAATTGATGTTCTATAGCATGGAATTCCCGAGTTAGGCATAAACAATTTAAGTGTTAACCATTTAAATAAATAAATGATTACTCAATCGATTTGATCCCGGGTTATTCAAGTCGCTATACGCTAGGAAAATATTACCTAAATAACAGATACCAGTGCGCGGAGGTTCCACTTTTAACAGGCGACCGTCAAAAAAAGTGACCTATTTTCATTCGGTACCTAGGAGCTATCTTCCTGGGGTGGTGAGTTGATTAAGTCTGTTCTTGTAGATATTTGTTAATTTGTCGTTCTTTCATGTTGATGTATTTTATTCAGTTTTAGCACCGAAGGAAAGTAGCTATTGAGGTTGCACTCATGACGGAATTTTTGAAAAATTTCTTCGAATCTTTATCGATCCTATCGAAAATGATATTAGACACCGAAAATGACCCCCGTTCAAATTTATATATATATATATATATATATATATATATATATATATATATACATATATAATATAGTTATAGTATGTATATGTGTCTGTTGACACGATACAGGCTAGAGTTTTTGTTTTTTCGCCACGAAACTTGGACTGTAGTATTCTTCCATCAAACGATTGAACGAGTTCATTAACCAACAAAATCGGCCCATTTGGAGGGGGGGGGGGGGGGTTATTCCGGAGCCAAAGTCGTTATTTGCCAATACCAGCCATAATATTTGTTATATTTTAACTCGGTATTCGTTGTGGTCAACTGAAGAGAACATTTTTTTATAAAAATAAACTAAATCGGTTGACTAGAAGGGGGGGGGTGCTCCGGACTGAAATTACTAATTTCCTTATACCGGTAGTAATTTCTGTTGTATTGTAACGAAACTCTTTATACGTCCTGAGTATCTAATAAGAAAGAACTGATATGAAAATGAACTAAATCCGTCTATCTGAAGATAGGGGGGTGTGTTACTTTGTACTTTGTTTGAATTGAATTCTTCCGCCAAGCGTAAGTTCGCGAAACTGATCAAGATCAATAGATCAAAATGTGACGCTTTGTGTATTTAGTACGTAGTGTAGTACCCCGCATACACAAAACTCTGAAAGGAAATTAATTACAAAATTAATAATTGAAACAGCTGCTCATAAAAAATGCAAAAGAGTAGAAGAATTTATGTTTTTATTTTAGTTTTCTATATAGGTTATTTTTAGCAAATTATTCAGGAATGCACTCGACAATACCCAATTCTGAGGAAAGTGAAGCTTCTGCGTGACGGACTTTTAGCACTTTCCTTCGAAGGAAAGTATCTATTGAGTTTGCACTCATGACGGAATTTTGGAAAAATGTCTTCCAATCTTTATTTATATTTACAGACTGTTTATCACATGCGGTTTTTTTTCACCCTAACTCACTAATATTAGTATTTGTAATCGACCTTGTTTATTGATCATGAATTGTTTTAAGAAATGCTCACATTCTATGGCTAAAAACTACACACATCGTTTCCACATGAGTGTATTTCCTCTCATGATAGCAAGAATACAAAAAAACGCCATGAGTCGCAAATCATTTTTATTTATTTTAGATGGTGTTTGTTCATTACATAACGACTTTATAATTAATGCTTCAAATTATGATGGCAATCTTATGTGTAGTAAGACTATACATAAAGGTTATTTCGGGTTAGCTCGTAAATATTGACATTTCGTTTTTCTAATTATCATACTAATTAGATTGTAGATAGATGAATGGGAGAGAAGTCATTGAGAAATTGTGGTTTAATGAATGGAGGAGTATTATTAGTTTGGCTCGGGGCATAGAATCAATCCATCAAAGGAAATTCTTTTGCTCTTCGCAGAGTTAGTTAGTTTTCTTCGATTCGATGTAGCATTAATCCCTACAATTTAATCATAGTAAAAAAAAAAAATTGCAATGACACTTCAAACTTGTACAGACTTTTATACCTAGCTTTTAAATTTAAATATAAAATATCATGTTATGACCTAACTTCACATTTGAAAATAAATGTTTGCATAAAGTACTCGAATTTACGAGATGTTCATTGAAGAGATTGAGGCAGTTTGGAACCTGAAATACCTAAGTTTCATTCTCACGAACGGATTTTCCAATTCGTTTTATTTTTTCTCGTGGCAAAATAATTTAGTGCTGAGTTTGTAAATTTCATGTTTCCCATCCCATAGATCAATAATATAAGGGTGGTTTAAATTTGTATATGTGTATATATATATATATACATATATATATATATATATATATATATATATATATATATATATACATACACATATCACCTATAGTAATCATGGAACCGAGAGGCCTGACGAGGAAATAGAAACAAAGCTTTTGAGAATTGGAAATGCTCCCCTTAAGCTGCAGCAGAGGTTGACCACCGTTAGGTATCACCTTCTTCCGCGATACGTGCACAAGCTGGTACTTGGTGGCTCCTCCTGCGAAGCATTACGGAAATTTGATATTAAGGTTAGAGCCGCGGTGAGGAGGTGGCTGAGATTGCCTAAGGATATACCAGTTGGATATTTCCATGCTTCGTGCTCAGACGGAGTGCCGCCATGCATGGATTTCCATGCTTGGGTGTGCCGTGCATGGGCGTCCGGGTGCCGGCTCTGACTATAGGCCGTCTATCTAGAATGGAATGGTCTGGTCTGGCCGCGGCAAGGGCGGCTTATGGTTCGGCAGACGTGACCAAAAGGCTGCGGGGAGCGAGGGAGGCCCTGGCCAGGCAGGGCATAATTAAGACGCTTGGTGCCCTGAAGTTAGGAAGCTCTGGTAGGCAGAAAGGCTCCATTCGTCCAACGACGGAGGAGGATTAAAGGAATCTTCTGCTATTAAGGATTAAAGGAATCTGCTTCGACACATTGGCTCAATGATGAAGCTGGAACCACTTCTGGGTGGGACTTCATCCAGTATGTTCATACCCACATAAATGCTCTGCCGACCACCGTGAGAACGGCTAGAGGCCGGCGTGAGGGCCAAATTCTAACATGCAGGGCGGGTTGCCTAGAAGATGAGACCGGCACTCATGCTGTTCAGCAGTGCTATGTTTCACGGGGAGGTCGTTGTTTGAGGCCCGATACTGTGGTGGATGTACTGGGTGAAGCCTTGGCCGGGAGGGGGTACGAGGTATACCTCGAGACAGTCCTGAGAGCCGATTGCCGACGTTGGAAACCCGACATAATTGTGGCAAAAGAGGGTAAGGTGATGATGTGGACGCACAGATTGTGAATGGGAATTCTTCTGATCTGAACTCGCTGCACCGGGCGAAGTGTCGGAAGTGTGGGAGTCTTGGTGTCCTTTTGGCAGTGGGGCGAATGTTTGGCGTGCCTGTCACGTAACGTGGCGTCAATGTCAGGTAACGTCCTGTACATTGAGCTGGAGGGGTGTGTGGAGCGGTGATTATGCCAAGAGTTTAAGGCAGCTTGGTGTCCCGATGGGAGCGCTGAGAAGCATTATCTTGCGTGTATTAAAGGGCTCCTGCATCATCTTCAGTCGACGGAGCACACTCCTCGCCGGTGCGCCTGGAGGATCGCCAGGTTTGTTTTTTTTTGTTAATTTATCTATGTGTTTTACTTGCTTATATTTTAATTTGGGGTGTTGGTATGTCTGTGGTTGTTGCTTTTGACTGCACCACGTTAATATCTCCATCGAGTGCTCTGGTCAAGCGGGTGAAGTGTTTGGGTTCAGAACGCGGCATTATCTTCTTATTATTATATTGATCATTTTTATTCTTAGTCTTTCTTTTCTATTATTTTATTTATGTATTTTTTGTTTTATTTTTATTTATTTATTTTTTTTTTTTTATCTATCTGGTTATATTTGCAATAATTATATTAATTTCAGTTTTATATTATTATATTATCAGATATACTGATTAGCAAGGCTTATTTTTTAGTGTTATTTTTTGTATATTATTTTATTTTATTTATTTAATTATTTTTGTGCCTTCTTATATTCGTGATGAGGTACTCTGAAGACTGATGAGGACATGTTATTAATTTAGGTCTCCCAGCAACTAGGCTTGTGTTGTTTTCAAGCCTAAATAACGAGGGTGAAGGAGACACCCAATTGTTAATTGACTTATTGTATTCTAGAATAATAGTAACAATTGTGTGTATGTATTGTATCTCCTAATAAATAAAAATAAAAAATAATATAAATATATATATACTAGCTGATACCCGGTGTGCAATGCTACACCTACTTTATATTAAATATCTGTAGCCGGGCTTACCATGCTACACATGCTTCATATTAAATAGTTGTAACCCAGCTTCCATGGTACGCCTACTTTATATTATATATTTAAAAAAATGAATGATTATATTATATTTGTCCAAATTATGAGAATATAAGATAATAAATTGAGAGCTCGGCTAAAAAAAATATTTTCCATTATTTTTTAAAGAAAGTGGGGTGGAAAAAAAATGAATCCTCATTTTTTAAAAAGTACCCTTATTTTAAAATGGTATCACAATTAAATGATTCAAAATAATTTAATTGCAATACGGTTTTAAAGAAAATCCAAACCAAACTCCCTGTGTTTAATTTTTTTAAAGAAAAAAAAAATATGTGGTCCATAAATAAATATTCATAAAAAATAGCAATACAAATGAGGCATTTAATTAAGGTTATGATTAGTTATAAGTTGTAATAACCTACAACTGAAACTATATTCTTTATTTTCATTGATTTTTTTTTTTAAATATAATATTTATTTATTTTAAGGGCTTCGCATCAAAAGCTAAAACCTCAACCTTCCGCAAATATAATATTAATATGTTATATGGTTTACCTGTTCATGTAATAATCCGTAACTGAGTTTTTTTTTTATGAATGAAAAAGTAGGTAAATGGTGCAGGGTTTATGTTATTTATGCCAAAAGGAAAGTTTTAAAAACATAGTTTGTTGTTTCAAATACACTTTCACATATTTTTGTTCACTTTTTTTTCCTTTCTATTAAAGCTTCTGTTTCAATTTTTATGGTTCATGAGCTCTTCTATAAGGATAGTCCTTCTATCATAGGAAATAGGGGCCTCTAAGAATAAAAACAAATTTAAGATATTTTTCTTGCAGTTATGGTCAACAATGAATTAAAGGTGGGAATTTCAATAACGACATTGACTTGCCGAGCAACAATATTTTTATCAGAATTGCAACCGTATTTAAACATTTAGTCCAAGAGCTAGTAACACACTTTTCAAGTGTTTTATGTGCCTTTAAATTGTGCTATAGTGGGCCTCTAGTGTAGATAAAAAGTTAAGTATGTGGTTGCTGGACATACCTTGAAACACCAGGTACTGCGCATGGTAATCAGTAACAAACTATGGGCCAAAAATAGTGTTTTATTCAGAAGCCATAAGTCTTTAATGTAAAATTAATAATGAATAATATATAAGACAGACACTTTTAAGTGGGATACATATAAAAAAAAACCGAAGTGGGTTTTTTGTAATATTAAATGAAGTCTCTTCCTCACACTGCTATTTAAACACCGTAATTGAAAATAATTACAAAAGGGCAGACATTTTTTGTGAGGTTTAGTAATCAGCAAACATGAAAATAAATTCAGCCGATGATAGACTGCAATACACTGCGTGTAACCGTAAGAGTGAGTGAGAGCACCAATCATCTGGACAGGACAGTTATGGCTGTTCTAGATATAAAGCAACTTGCCTTAATTATACATTAAAGATTGTTGGCTTCTGAATAAAATACCATTTTAGTGACATCTTTTTTTAACACCATTCCCCTATGTGCAGTACCTGGTGTTCCAAGGTATGTCCAGGATACACATATATGCCTTACCTATCCACGAGATGCGGTTCACCAAAATTCCAAGGTGCATAAAACACTTCATGAAATGTGCGTTACCAGCTCTCCGACTAAATCGTGACAGTCAGAGGATATAACTATCTCAGACAAAAGAAAGCATACGTCAGAATATAATGATTAAATTATGATGGATATTAAATTAATAAAAAATTGCATGGAAAATTTAATTATTTATTCATTTATTAGAACACCACAATTCACGGGACTTCCTCTTCTTATAAAAATAATATTTTAATACATTAATTTATCTGCAAAAAAAAAATAGCATGCAAAAGAAATATTATAAGAAGAATAATTTTATTAAAAAAAAATTAAAGTGAGGCTGCCCAAATTAATAGGGTTGCAAAACCATACAGCTCTTATAATAATAAAATAATGTTTCAAAATGTGGTGAAAATTAATTCATTTATATACATTCATTTGTATGATTATAAACATTTATGTAATTTATTATGTACATCTATCTATATGCGAATAAAAAAATAAGTTAAATACAACAACATTTAATATAATATTTTAATAATATTTGCATATGTATGAGAGAGAATTAATTTCAAGTTCATAAATTTAAGTCCTTTACAAATTGACATTGTTCACAAAGGAGTTTTTAATGTTTAAAAAAATCTTTATGTTTAAAACAAAATGTTCTATCTTTTTGGAAAGTCTTGGAACTTTAAACTTCACTTAAAGCTACATATTCTGCATATGTAGACTCTTCTGTAACATCTTTTTTCTTTCTCGATTTCCAGTATAATACATTACCAAATAACCTAATAAGAAAACCAGTGGTGGATTTTCCTTCTAAATGATCATTTAAGAATATAGTCTCTACATCCATCTGTTCAACATTTAGACCCATTTGATATCTTCAACAAAATCTCAAGCATTATTTTGTTTCAAACTATCTATTTCTCTATCCCAAAAATCTCAATCGCTTGAACTTTATCAGATTCACCCTCAGCCAATCCAATACTGCTTATGTTTTCTTGGATAACATCAACATGCCTAGCGACAATGATTTTATTATTCAAAAGTACTTTATATCCCACTTCACTATAACCGATTAAAATGCACATATTTACCTTTTTATCCCATTTAGAAGTTATTATTTGTTCTGGTTTCCTAACAAAATCTTTACTACCATATAAATTAAAGTTAGAAACACAGCTGTTTGGCCCTGGTTGCTAGTGACGCTTGCTAATTTTCAGTGGTTCTTTTTTTTTCAATTTTAAGTGGGTTTTTTCTTTAAATTTATTTTAATATTTATTAAGAACAGTTTCATTTAAGTGTTCAGATCAAGTTTATGTAGTTTTTTCACCTAGTAATAGCTTATGAGGGAAGATATTTAATATTGAAGTTTGCTAACCTGAAGCTAGAGGAGGAGCCAGCTCCATTGTTGGGACAGGAGGCTGCCTTCAATTGTTTCTTCACTCAGGGAGTAGACTTTATTATTTATTATTATTATTAAAACGGGTGCCCACGTAGAGGGAGCTGCACCGAGGCCAACAAGGCCTATTGTGCCACCCGACAAGCCAGCCTGTTACACCAACAGCGCCGTATCCGAGATGAACCTTAATAGAGTTCGAAGGTTCAGTTCAGGTAGCCTTCTAGGGTCATCTATGAAGTCTGCACCAAAATACAGGTATATCTTTGCTACAAGAGCTGGACATCTGCATACGATGTGAAACGGCGTCTCGTCGTCCTCAAAGCATAGTCTGCACCATGAAGTCCTGGCCAGCCCCATGGAATAGAGGTGCCGATGCATTCTACAGTGACCTGTAAGAAGAGCTGTTACTAGTCTTACCTTGGACCTGCACAGATTAAGGAGAATCTCCGTCCTCTTCTTGTCCACAAAGGAAAGGAACAGCTTCGCCTGTCTCTGGGTAGAGCTGCTGCACCACTTCCTCCTATGCTCAGCTTCCGCCCACCTTCTCATGCTTAATCTGGCCACAGCTGGTGCAATCCCACATTGAGGTTCTGGTGATAGGGGGATTGTCGCTGCACCAATATTGGCCAACTCGTCAGCTCTTTCATTACCCTGGATACCAGAGTGGCCTGGGACCCACTCCAGTCTGACCTTGTTACGTCGTCCAAGTAAGTTTAAGCTGTCTTTGCATTGCTGTACTACCTTTGACCTGATCCTATTCGTGGATAGAGCTCTTATGGCCGCTTGGCTATCGGAGAAAATAGTGAAGCGCCTGTCTAATGGAGAGCCGCTATTCATAAGGTCTGCGCAAGCGCCGATGGCGGTGACTTCAGCTTGGAACACCGTAGCATACCTCCCCAGAGGCAAGGCAACACTATGTGTGGACCCCTGAATCCACACGCCAGCTCCTGTGCCGGATTCGGTTTTTGAGCCGTCTGTGTAACAGAACCGATCCACCCGGCTTGGTGTTAATTTGTGCTCCAGCGCTGCTTCCCTCGGCTTGATCACAGTTGTAAAGTTTGAGGTGAAGGAGTGCTGGTCCTGAAAGTCCGAAGGCATGCAGAGAATTGGGTCCTGCCAGTTCCTTCGGATAATTGCACAGTGAGCCCCTAGGGTTGGGCAAGGTTCGTGCCCTAAAATGGCGAATCTGTACGCTGAGCATCTAGCTATCTCTTCGATATATATCTCTACTGGTTTAAGGTCAAGTAGAATCTCCATAGCTCCTGTCGGTGTGGAACACATTGCTCCCGTAATCATCAGGCAAGCCAGCCTTTGTGGGGAGCACAGAGTCTTCCTAACACTGTCAGTGCCGCATCGATGCCACCACACTTCTGCACTGTATGTGATGATAGGCCTCACAATCATTGTGTAAATCCAGTGCATACCTTTAGGGGTAATGCCCCAATTGTTCCCCACCACTCTCCGGCAGGCCCACAAGGTTTTTGTGGCTCTTGCTGCTGTCTTGCGGATATGCTCCTGCCAGTTAAGCTTTGAGTCTAAGGTAACACCCAAGTACTTCACTGTCTTGGAAAAACTTAAGTTATGGCCTGACAGGCTAGGTGTGCCCAGTCCATCCAGTTTCCTCTTCAAAGTAAAAGGCACCACTGTAATTTTCTGTGGATTAATCCTAAGGTTCTTCTCCTGGCACCACTTGTCCACCGAAGACAGTGCCGTGTCCAGCAGATCACTCACAGTTGATTGCACCTTGCCAACCACCGTAATTACCAGATCATCTGCGTATGCCTGTGCTGAGAAGCCCTGATTCTTCAGCCTCGTCAGCAGTGTATCCACCACTAGACACCACAGGAGGGGTGACAGGACGCCCCCCTGGGGACATCCTGTCCTAGGTAAAATACTCTTACAGTAGGTCCCCTCCGTCAGCCTAATAATGCGGTTCTTCAGAAGATTGACAGTCCAGTATGTGACGAATTCTTCGACATCTTTCTCGATCATGGCTTCTTCAACTGCCCTAATAGGGGTGCAGTCGAAGGCCCCCACCACATCAAGAAACGCGCACAGAGCAATTTCCTTGTACTTTAGTGCTCGCTCCAGTCTGCACACTAGATGGTGGAGAGCCAATTCACATGACTTGCCAGACTGGTACGCATATTGTTGTTCTTTAAGGGGGTTCCGTCTTAACGCAGTATCTCTTATATGCCTGTCTATGATCTTCTCCAGTGTCTTCAGTAGGAAGGACGATAGACAAATCGGCCTGTAGTCCTTGGCATACAGGTGTGAAGCTCTACCTTGTTTGGGAATAAAGCAGAGTTTGGCCACTCTCCAGGTCCGTGGAATGTGTCCCATGACCAAACTACTCCTGAAGAGTTGTAGGAGCGTTGGCATGAGTATATCTACCCCATGTTGCAAAAATGCTGGATATATGCCGTCTAGGCCCGGTGATTTATATGGTTTAAACGTTCCAATGGCCCATCTGACGTGCGCTGCCTTGACAATTTCCCTCGCATGCCTCCATGCCTCCGGATTACCTCGTCTGATGGGATAGTCATCTCCTTCATATGAGTTAGCCTCCTCGCTAGTTGGAAAATGAGTAGCGAGGATATAGTTCATGGTTTCTTCCACCGATTCCGTATAGCCTTCAGCCTTCTTAACAGTCCCAATAAGTTTTGTGGAGCTGTTGGCTAGAACCTTATGGAGTCTTGAGTATTCCGTTGCACTATTCACTTCTGTGCAGAATTTCCTCCATGACTCTCTCTTAGCTTTCCTCACAGCTATGTTGTACTGTGACAATTTCTTCCTGTATTCCTCCCAGGTGCCTCTGCGTTTAGCTCTGTTAAAGAGCTTCCTTGCTTCACTCCTGAGTCTGGACAGGTTCCCATTCCACCAGGAGGAACTGCTGTTGGTCACCATAGTTTTCCCAGCACAGCTACCTTCAAAAGCCACCTTAATGGCCTCGGTAATGTGATCATTCATGGCTTCTAAATCGATGCCAGTATGTGCTCTCTGTGGACAATCGTCCATCCTACCCGAAAGGATTTCGTTGAACCGGGACCACTCTGTGAGTCTCGGGTTTCTGATAACGCGTGCTGCGGGGCCAGCTGCCTCTATACAGTACGTAATATACCTATGGTCAGAACCCGAAACGTCATCCTCCACCCTCCAGTTCTTGACCACAGGTAGTAATCGCCTCGAAACAAGGGTAATATCAATGACCTCTCTTCTTGTCCTAATAACAAAGGTAGGCTCGCTGCCCCTATTAACGACATCCAGATCATTATTTAAGACATAATCAAGTAATGACTCACCTCTTTGGTTGCAGTTAGTGCTAGCCCAGACCGTGTGATGAGCATTGGCATCACAGCCAATCAGGCACTGCAAGTCCCTCTCCCTGCAGTAGTCCACAACTAGGCGCAACTCAGCTCCTGGGGGGTTGCACCGCTCGTATGGGAGATAGGCCGAGGCCACCACCACCTCTCTCAGGCCACCTCCCACTCGAGCGGTAATCTTCGCTACACACAGGTCTCTGCAACAAAATTGCCATAAAGGAAAAGCGCGGAGTAGACTTTACATTATAAACAGTTCTTTTTCTTTTTATATTTATTATTTTTTCTTGTATTTACATTTAATTTATTTTAGTGCTGTTAATATAAAGTACATCTTACTCCATGGCTATGGAAAATAATATAATTATAGAACCTAAACCCCCGGATCCCGGGGTTTCTTCAATAAATAGCTTTAAATTTGAGTTACCACCCGGTCGGTGGACAAAAAATTTCTTGTTATGACCTTAGCCCCTAATAGAGAAAAGAAAACCTTTCGCGATTTCAGCCCTTTTAAAATTTGTATATTCATTAAAAGTTTTGGTCCTCAAATAAATGTTAAATTTTTGAAATCAGGTATAATAATTTTAGAAATTTCAAACGAAAAAGATTTTATTAATCTGGGAAAAATTAAATCTTATGAAAATTATAATATACAATTCTCCTTACACAGATCACTAAATTTTTCCCAAGGAGTCATCACTTGCGATGAATTCCTTCATTGTACAGAAGATGAGCTTAAGGAAGAATTAGCCAAACAAAATGTAGTCGAAGTAAAGAGAATATTCAAAACTATAAACGGATCAAAAATTCCAACTCCATCTATCATTCTGACATTTAATCGGTCTGATCTACCTGAAAAGATAGTTTTAGATTTTTTAAGTGTACGAGTCATTCCGTATTATAGACCTCTAATATGTTTTAATTGTTATGGATATCGGCACGGAAGACGTCAGTGCAGAGAACCAGTTTCCCTGTGCGGTCGATGTGGATTGGCAAAGCACAAGGGAGAATGTGAGGCGAAGTGCCTCCATTGTACGGGTCCCCATCCGGCCTGGTTTTCCTCATGTCCGATATATAAAAAGGAAAAACAGATAGAGGAATATAGAAGGAAGCATAAAGTATCTTATTTTCAAGCAGATAAATCCCTCCAGCCTAGAGTACAGGTTCATCCTAGTACCTCTCATAGTTACTCGGAGGTCGCCTCAGCATTACCAACTAAAAATATACTCTTAGAGCAATTCGAAAAACTGACATGTCTAGTACAATCTCTTGCTGAAAAAATTAATTTTTTAGAATCATCAATAGGTAATAAATCTCCCCAATTAGTTAAAAATAAAACTGAAAATAAAAATAAATCTAAAATTCCTTCTAACCAAAAATTATCAAACACATTGGAAATATCAATAATTCCCGACCCTAAACAGAATATTTCTCAATCAAGCCAACTACCCCTTCCGAAAATAGGAGATAAAAGGACTAGACCTCCTTCCCAGAATTCTACTCCTTCGTCATGTGGCTCTCCAACATCCTCTCGTGAGGATGACGGGGATTCGAATCCCAAAATTCGTAATAAATACAAAAACAAAACAAAAAAAAAATGAACATCGCCATTATAATAATTATTTATTTATTTATTAAACAAAAACACATGGTTATGTCTTCTCAATCTCCAACATCAGTTCAATGTGTTTTTCCTTTTCCTTACACAATAATGCTAAATATGTACTCCCAAATACTTACTACTATTTCGTCTCTAGAACTCTTTCCCAAAAATTTATTTTTATAAGCACATAATACAATAGTCATATTAGAGTTAACATATTTTGTTTATAAAAATGTACTTGAAATAATTTCCTATATAAATTTATTAATGAACATAATTCGAAATAATTACTTCTATATTGCTAGCATCATAAAAATTTTAAATCTCCAAAGCTTTGCTATTTTAGCTAAATCGCGTATAAATATTGATTTTCACATTTTTCCGCGATTTTCAGATAATACATTTATATTAAACTCTTCCAAGCACACTCCATGACCATTCTGCAATGGAACATTAATGGTTTAAATTATCATAAAGCAGATCTATTATCAATATTAAAGGAAAAATGTTGTCCGTTAATTTGTCTGCAGGAGACGCATCTGAAGGAAGATAGCAATTTCAATCTTAGTGGGTTTAGTCACTTCCGAAAAGATTATTGTCATGGACTTATTGCTAGTGGTGGTGTTCGTGTGTTAGTCAGTCATGATATTCCTTGCACTGAGGTTCCATTAGTGTCGGATTTGCAAGTTGTGGCTGTACGGATATACTCTCACCAGTCATTCGCATTATGCTCCATTTATTTACCTCCAGGACAACCTTTTAATGAGAACCAATTAACAGATCTTGTTGCTCAACTTCCATCTCCACTTTTCCTACTTGGGGACTTTAACAGTCATAGTGGTGTTTGGTTTTCAGATACAACAGATACCAGAGGGCGTATTGTTGAGTCTTTTCTTAACTCATCTCAATTAGGTGTCTTGAATGATTCTTCGCCGACCCATCTTTGCAGCTCTACAGGAACTCTATCTTCCATCGACCTTTCGTTAGTTAGCCCTGTCCTTCTTCCTAGATGCACTTGGTCCACCATGGACGACCTTTATGGGTCGGACCATTTTCCAATTCTAATCAATTTTCTGGGAAGACATTCCTCTCCCCAGTTGCGTTTACCCCGCTGGAAGTTGAATGAAGCCGATTGGGACAAATATAAAACCAATACCGATCTTACTCGTTTAAATATGAATAGCGGCCGTATAAACACTTTAACACACGAAATTAATACCGTAATATTATCCTCAGCTGAGATGCCCATTCCAAAAACAAAACCTCATAGTAGTAGAGTCCTAGTTCCATGGTGGAACGAAGATTGTGCTTCTGCTGTTAAGAAAAGGAAAAAATGTCTTAGAAAATTTAAGAAACATCCGTGTTCTATGCATTTAGAAGAATACATTAACAGCAGAAAACAAGCAAGGTTTATAATTAGGACACGAAAGAGAGATTGCTGGAGAGATTTCGTCTCTAATATTAATATACACACGCCCCCCACAGAAATTTGGAATACAGTCAGAAAAATAATAGGCCGTTACAAAAGTAGCAATCATCCTCTCAATCATATAAAAACATCAACCGAAATTCTAACAGATCCTCTCCAAATAGCCAACCATCTCGGCCGATTTTATGAAACCATTTCCTCCGATTCAAATTACAGTCCACAGTTCCTTCAGATCAAGCAAGCAAAAGAATCACAACCAATATATATACACAAAGATCCTCTTGACCCTTTAAATCTCCCCATTTCGTACATAGAACTTGAAGAAGCCCTCAAAACGCGCAAAGATTCCTCTCCCGGTCCGGATAATATTTGCATTGGAATGTTAAAACATCTAACACTGGAAAATAAAATCATTATATTAAAATATTTTAATAAAAATTTTCAGACCGGTATAATTCCCGAGCTATGGACCAAATCAATTTCGATTCCAATCCCCAAAAAGAACCAACCCCCTTTCCTTGCATCGAGTTACAGAGTAATTTCATTAACGAGTTCCCTGTGCAAACTATTTGAGAAAATAATAGTTAATCGCCTGCACTGGTATTTGGAAAGTAAAGGACACAGGCTAAGTGGCAGAGTGGTTTTCGACGAGGTAGAAGCACGCGGGACAACTTGGTGAAGCTTGAGGTAGAAATTAGAGAAGCTTTTAGGAAAAAGAGAAAACTACTAGCTGTTTTTGTGGACATTAAAAATGCGTTTGATACCGTTTGGAGAAGATATATTTTAGATTGTTTGAACGAAATCGGAATACGTGGTTATATTCTAATATTTATCCAGAATTTTTTAAGAAACCGATCATATCAAGATCTCCTCTACAAAGACCGTATCCGTCTTGTTTGCCCCTCGTAAAGTCGACAATCCACCTTCACTCTACATAAATAACATTTTAATTAAGTCTAATCAAAATGCTGAATTTTTGGGTCTCATCTTTGACCGTAATCTAAATTGGTGCTTCCATCTAAAAACTTTAAAAAATAAATGTTTTCAGTCCTTAAACATACTTAAAATGTTAGCAAATACCTCTTGGGGTGGTGACCGCACAAGTATGCTCATGCTTTATCGAAGCCTTATCAGATCCAAGTTAGACTATGGATGCATGGCCTATGGCTCTGCCTCTCCGAAAACTCTACAAATGTTAGACACAATTCACAATTCTGGCATTAGAATTGCTACCGGAGCTTTCCGTTCCAGCCCTGTACTTAGTCTCTATAGCTCTTCCATCCTACCAGAATGTCTTTATTCTGAAGCACCTTGGACTCTGCCACCTATCAGACTGAATCTTACCTTAACTAAATTTCTCACGAAGCACACGATTCAACAAATCTTTTCTCATGAATATAATAAGATCCGCAGCGAGATGCCATCCTCTTCTATAGTTTTTACCGACGGTTCTAAAAGCGATGATGGTGTTGGTGCAGCATTTTTGTCCGAAAGTGGTTCAGGAATGTTCTCTTTACCTCCTGAAGCATACATCTTCACCGCGGAACTAGTTGCCATATCCAAAGCTTTCCATACAGTAACTACTCCAAATTCTCAATTAGCAGTTTTCTCCGATTCCCTTTCCGCCCTTCTAGCATTAAAAAAATCCCAATCTAGGCACCCAGTAGTTTTAGATATATTCACTTCTCTAGCATCTCTCAATAAAAATAAATGCAAAGTTACATTCTGCTGGATTCCCAGCCACTCCGGTATAAAAGAAAATGAGGAAGTAGATTTTTTAGCAAAGAGGGCTATTAAGGAAGGGGTTCTTATTTCCAGCATCACATCAAATGATTTTGCAATATCCATAAAACGGAAAACATGGGGACCATGGGAAAGTTGTTTTTAACAACTGAAAATAAATTAAGGCAACTTAAATCTAGTGTTCAATCGTGGAGGTCATCGGTGCGCCGGACCAGAAGGGAGGAAGTTGTTATAACCCGTCTTCGTATAGGCCACACGAAAGTTACTCACTCATATCTGATGTCAAAAGGTGATCCACCGATGTGTGAAGTTTGTGGGACAGTAATAACAGTAAAACATATTCTTCTAGATTGCCAATCCTACGCCATGGAAAGACAACAAAATCAACTAGGGACAACAATTGATTATATTCTAGGCGATGATTCGACAAATTTAACAAAATTAATAAACTTCCATAAATCAACAGGTTTATTCGATAAATTATAGCTTTAGTAATTTGGATCTCAATATAAAATTAGTTTGAATGAGGAGCGATTCGGGGTGGAGGTGTGGCGGCGTCCGGGGCCTTGCATCGGCCTCTAGACCAGAACGGTCCCAGCCATGGTGGGATGTGGTGGGTACTAAGGAAGCCATGCTATGTAAACCCAGCACATCCCACGACTCATGCCTGTAAGAGTCTCACTATAGACTCCAAGAGAGAGCTAGTGCTGGGTCCTCGGGCTGTCCTCTGCTCCTCTGCTTCGGATCGTTCTACTCACCTCATCATAGACTCCAAGAGAGAGCTAGTGCTGGGTCCTCGGGCTGTCCTCTGCTCCTCTGCTTCGGATCGTTCTTCTCACCTCATCATAGACTCCAAGAGAAAGCTAGTGCTGGGTCCTCGGGCTGTCCTATGCTCCTCTGCTTCGGATCGTTCTTCTCACCTCATCATAGACTCAGAGAGAGAGCTAGTTCAATTATTCATTTTCTATATAATAAAATTAAAAAATGTATTTAAGATTTATTTAAGAGGCTCCTTCCTTTCGTTGTTTGCCCATGACCTCCCGCGGTTGAATACACCCTTCAGAACGATAAAAAAAAAAAGAAGTTAGAAACATCTGGTTTCTTTCCAAAAAAATATTTCATAGGGTATTTTATTCTCAATTGTGTTAGCTAAAGAGAGATTTTTTTAAATAAGTTGCTGCACACACCATTTCTGGCCAACATTTTTTTCTACAATAGCTTCTGCCAGTAAGCAATGAGATATATTCATAATTGTTCTAGTAAATCACACCGTTTAATTCATGAACATATGTGGGGCAGGGATTAATTTTGATACCCTTTTTTTTTTTGGTAGTCATTCTTACTATTTAAATATTCCTTACCAATGTCACATCTCATAATACCAATTCTCTTATTTCCTAAGTTTTCAACCTCATTTACTTATTGAACAAAGGAATGAAAAACTTCTGTTTTAAGTTTAATAGTTTAAATCCTAGCTATCTTACTATTTATTTATTTATACATCAGTGAGACCGCGACAAAGGGAATTCATCACTAAACACTTAAATAACAATAAACAATACTGAACAATTGTGAAGAAATTAACATGAGGACAATCTTACTATAATCATCTATAAATGAAACAAAATATTTTTCACCTTTGAGACTCATAGTTAAAAAAGGCCCACATCAGTGTAAACAATTCCAAAATACTTTTAGCCTTGTTCCTATTGTTTTCTTCACCAACTTTCTTCTCCTTTGCCCAACTTTGGTCTCCAATCGTCACCAACTTTGGTCTCCTTTGCCTTATCAATGACATTTACACACTTCATCAGTTTCAAAAAAAAGTTAAGCGTTTTTCCACATACTAAAACCCTCTCTATCAAATACCAGTACAAACATATTCATTTAACAGAAAAGGAGTGAGAGATTACTTCAACCGAATACTATAACCGACATTGCAACCTTCCTTTACTAAAGAGATAAAAAACTAATTCTCAAACAAAAGTATTGAAACTATTAAAGTTCTGAATAGAAACATGAACACTTAATTATATGATATTAGTCCAAATTAAGATTAGATAAACACAGAACATTTTTATGATATACTTACTTATACGATATTAGTCTATATTCTGGTAAGAGCAGTGTTGCCCTAGGCAATCAAATCAAAATTGATTTGATATGAAGAAAACTGATCTGATATTAAGAAAATTAATCTTAAAAAATATGATATTTTATTATATGATCTTATATGATATTTGTCCAAACTCTGAGAATATGAACCTACTATTTAGATAAACAAACAAAGGTTTTGTATTGCACTTCTTCTTAGAAGGAGGGGCAACACTGGAAAGAAAATGCCGATTTCTGACTATAAACTCTTCTTTATATGACAGTTTCGAACTCGTTACTTCCAAACTATGAATCCTAGAAGATTTTGAGCTAGCCTACGAGATTTCCCATATCAAGACGTACATATGTGCGAAGTTTGGTCCAAAGCGGTCAAACGGTGTGGATTTGTATAAAGAACAAACAGACAGACACGATATTTATATATATATATATATATATATATATATATATATATATATATATATATACAGGGTGATTCAGGTCTAAGTAGCCAAACTCTAGGAGGTGTTTGAAGACATAATTTCCAACAAAAAAAGTTCATTTGAAGTATGGTCCGATCCCAAAAGGAAAAGGAGCTATGTCCAATTTTCTGTTTTTTTTTAACGTAGTCATGTTTTTTAATGAATAAGAAAGGATTTCTCAAAAACTAGTCAAGATAATTAAATTCTAATTGGACGTCCAGAAAGTATCTTTTATTTATTTTTTTATTTATTTTTTTAATTATACTCCTCTACCCGTATGAGTTATTGGCAGTTCTATGTTTCTATATTTCTTGATAGAGGCCTATATCTTTGGCAAAAAGTATCTTTTAATAATGGTTTTAGTGAATTAAATTAATGTATTTTTAAAGGAAATATTGTCTATTTTATTATGGCATAATTATAATTTAATTATTTTGAATAGTTTTTGAGAAAACCTTTCTTATTCTTTAAAAATCATGACTACGTTAAAAAAACAGAAAATTGGGCATAGCTCCTTTTCCTTTCGGAATCGGACCAAACTTGCAACGAACTTTTTTGTTGGAAATTATGTGTACAATCACCTCCTAGAGTTTGGCTACTTAGACCTGAATCACCCTGTATATATATATATATATATTTGTCTGTTCGAGCTCCTGGCGGCCGAAAAATGGTCTGATTTTGATGAAGTTCGGTACAAAAATCTCTCATGGGATTATCAAAAATCCGGGAGGGAGGAAGGGGGGGAGAGAGAGAGAGAGAGAGAGGAGAGAGAGAGAGAGAGAGAGAGAGATGGGAGGGAGGAAGGGGGGGGAGAGAGAGAGAGAGAGAGAGAGAGAGAGAGAGATGAGAGAGAGAGAGAGAAGAGAGAGAGAGAGAGAGAGAGAGAGAGAGAGAGAGAGAGAGAGAGAGAGAGAGAGAGAGAGAGAGAGATGGGGGAGATGGTGAGTGAGAGGGGGGGGGGGGTGGAGAGTGAACACCTCTGAGAGATACTCCACCTGCCAGCTATTTCTTCCTAATGGTGAGTGGGTCTGCATTGTTTCCCTATAAGGTAAATATTCTCCACCAGGACCTGCCCATCTTCCCTTTGCCATTCCAGTACATCCCACTATATCGTAATTGCTAAGCATTGCATTTCAAAATAATGAAATGCCCGACGTAAACGTTTTTGTTTAACTTTTTGAACAGAAGATCTATCATGTGTGAAATACTATATTTATTACTTTCACCTTCTAAAGATGGAAATCAGTCCATACTACTTTGAGTTAGAAATAGTCAACAAAATCCGTTTCTTTAGAGCACTAGAATGGAGAATTCTAGTAGTTATCCTTACTTTTCTCAAAAAAATAAGAATAAAATACTTTTAAGAAGTTTCCTTCGCACCTCAGCTATGTAATTTTCCATTAAGTAATGTTCAAATCAAATTTAGTAACGATGAGCTGAATATTGGGGATTATGCTACTACTCAAGTTACCACCAAGGCAGTTATCCATCTAAATCAGTAGGAGAGCCTTGAAGAGGAGGCAAGTCCTGGAAGATAATGGAGTCAGTAGACTGTGTCAAATTCAACAGTAACCCGTTAAAGATCCAGAGTAGAACTCTTGTCGACTTACGAATCAACAGATCTACTGTTTATTCATCGGTTTACAATTACACTCGAATTTACACCACTTGATAAGGAGCCGTCAGATGAGCTCCATCTATCAGTAGCTCTCGCCATTAAAACTTTTCGAAATTACAACAATTATTGTTCTATGAGTCAACTTTGAATGCAAAATGCTCTATTTTTTCATTGTTAGTTCCCATAGTGATTAGTGCGCTCCCTACCTTTTGATACCAAAAAAAGCAAATACAATAGTTAACGAAATTGTACTTCAATTATTTTTTCCCCATTCGAAATATCTCATTTATTCTATGTTATGCTAATTTTGAGAAACCAAAGTAAAACATAATTTGTGCTTCAGCTGTACCTTCTGAAAACGTTGGAAATTAAATTTGTTTTTATCTTGGTCCATTTTCAGAAATGAGAAAATTACTTATAACGTATTACAGTAACATATTTCAGTGGCTGCATATCTAAAATACTGCCTTCAAGCAGGAAATTTGACGATCTTTACAATTACGTATTCAACAAACCTGCGGTTTAAGCTTGTGTATTAAATAATTAATAAGAAATTGGAAATCAGAAAGATAACTACAATATAATTATTATATCAAAACGATGGGAAGGCAGGCACTCGGTTCATTTCGTTTTCCAAATGAGAATTTTGTATATATGTATATACAGTTGTATGTAAAAGATTCCGGTCAAAGGTAATTTTTTGATTAAGTAATGTATGTGTTGTTCACAAATTTCTCTCGCCTTTGCTGAAGAGTTGGAAGCACAACGTAAAAAAGGCTCGCTGTTCTTGGACCGTTATTGCCATGGGCCTACTTATTCTTTTCTATTGGCCAGCATTCATGAACAATCATCACCCAGCCTAAAGGAAACTTCTAATGAGATGCCTAGTTACATTTACAGTTCGAGCGATTTTCGATATCGTTCAATTTTGATCGTGCAATGTTTTAATCACTCTCACACAACACTTTTCCTCAAAGCATTACTTAATCAAATTTAATGTAATGTTCACTAATGTAATGTTCACTGTAGGAATGTAATGTTCATTAAAACTCTTCCTAAAGATCAAGGGCCGAAATCAAAATTAAATGTTTCCTAAAAATTATGACAAAAAAATTACTTCATAATTTATATTTTTAAAATTAATGAATAACTGTTATGAAATAATTTTTATTTTTCAGTTTTTAAAATAAAAATTATTAGAAAATATTTTTAAAAATATTGTGAAATATATCAATTACGATGGAATTTTTATTTTTATTTCCCAATAATAAAAATTAAAGTTAGGTGAAACTCATTTATTAAATATCTCTTATCCTCGGAATAAATAAATAAATACTTGATTTGGAACATTTTGTTTATTAGAAGTTATTTGTTTATGTGAGTGAATCAATGTTCGTCTAAATCCAATTGATTTGTATGAGTATATAATGTATATTCTAGAATTTGTTTTTGTGCATTACTTTTTTTTTTGTTTTTGGTTCTATTCATTATTAGTCGCTATGTGTGCGAGCTCTTAAAATGAATAAATCTATTCATTATGGCACTAATATTTTATTTATTTTTTTTAAAATAATGTTTAAAGTTCAAATAATAAAAAATTGTTATTAAAAATTTTTATAAATAAAAATTTTGAAATAACATTATTCAAATAATTTTTATTTTTAAGTTTTTGAAATAAACTTAAAAAAAAATAATAAAAAATATAAATTACGATGAAATTTTTATTTTTATTTCCAAAAAATAAAAATTAAAGGTTAAGTGAAACTCATTTGAAATAAAAATTAATAGTTATTTTCGGTCCCTGCTACAGACAGATTTAGATAAGAACTGAGTGGCTGGCCTATAATTTTGACGCGCGTAAATATTTACATTTCAGTTAATCCTTAAGCAGGAAGGATCAAGGCTCATTACAGACATGCTCTTCCAAAAGTCAGTGACGTTAGAACAGTATGTATTTGCTTTGGCGTAAGTATAACATTAAATAATGTCAAAAACTAACATAACGTAGGGTGGCCTGGCCTATATGATATGTTCTGAAAATTTGCAGCAAATTAATGCCAATAAAACTGAAGTAGGAAAATGAAAATGTAACTGTATCCGAAATGAATAATGATGGGCGTTCCATGATATTAGTAAAGACTACCAAAAGTTCACAGGATATTAAAGGGAAACTTGGTCTCGAAAATATTTCAAACTATGAAGCGAAAGAATTAAAGAGAGCTTGCAGTAAGTTCGTGCCCTGTTTGAAAATAGACTTTAATCTTCTCTTTGGATAGAGGAGCATAATGGAGTTTGGGGGAATGAGGTTGAAGTTTCCAGCAGGTAGGGGTTTCTGGGCAAGTTGCTCGGGTCAGCCTGACCCACTCCCCGACCCTTGAAACATGGTGGTAGCATGAAAAATAAATGTATGTCTGCATCTATCTGGACTGTAATCTCTTCCCTGTCAGTTGGAGCACTGATAGCTTATGTTTTATGCACTGTAACAAGATCGCTTAAAATCAACTTCACCGATTTCGTATAAAATTAAACTTCGTTCAAGATTCCAGCTGATCTGTTTTCTAAATCACTGAATTAAGAGTCCAACGTTTATAACTTTAACGCCGTTCTATCTAAAATGATTTTTTTCTATTTCTTACATTACTTACGGTATAATATTAATTTTAATAAACATATTATGTGATTAAAATTTTCGGTATATTGCCATCTTGTAGTTGTTATTTGGAATGTTGATTATAAAAACGTTTAATATTTTCCTTTCATGAAATCGTTTTTACTATTAAACACATTTAAATACATGATATATGGCGATCATAATCCCTAGAATGCCTCTTGCAAGAAGTACTCACTTTAATAATTTTTTATAACTAGTTGTAGGTATAGGCAAACTCAGTGTGAACATGATTTAAAATCCGAATCAACAACGACAAATAACTTAAGTAGAACAGAAAATGAATGATTCCGCACACCGGGTCCTCCTATTTAGATGGTTTATTTATTATTTGCAGATATCCATGTATGTTCGGTTCATTTAACACGATAACTTTCAATGGTTAGGGTGATTTACAATGCAACAAGAATTGCATATGATGTTTTGCCAGTTGGATTTCATAAACCGGTTGAGGTGAGGAAACGAACGAGTGTGAAAATGTGTTGAATGTAGAGGAATCAACGGAGATTATTTAAATAAGTGGTGAATCTTAAAAGTTGAAAAAATCAACTTAAAAATAATTGTATTTTAATCGTCTCGGCAAGATGTTGAAGAAGGGTTTCATCATAAATTATGTTTTCAATTTTTTTTTAATCCATTTCTGGGCAGTCCTTACACTGGTAGTAGGTTCACCACGTAAACTAGCCGTTTTTATCGTTGCTTTTGAGGACTGGCATTGTTGCCACAGGAAAATAATAAAGTAAAAAAGCACATGCGTATAATCAATATACATTTTCTTTGCGTCCGTTGTTTACGGAAATTGATGACTGACTATCTAATACATTTAATCAATGCATGCTTTTAAAGCGCACAACGTATTGTTTGACCTTACACCTAGGGGGACATTCAGGTAGTGTTGATGGATATCGTTTTTCATCATAAATTTTTCCCTACTTCGATCTATATGATAGGCTGAGTTTTTATATCTGAAACAGTTGTGGCCTACAAATGGTGAGTTTATTCGGAGATTGATGTGACAGAAGACTGACAAGAAGCCAGTAAACAGATAAATAAGAATCGCCCCTCGGCCATTATAAAAAGTGTGGGAAGTTGAAGCAGGTGGTAGAGAACCCTATCAAAAAACCACCCTTAGGGATGGTCCCTCTTTTACCTTCGCTGAACTCCCGTCGAGGGAGTAACAGTTCACAATAGACTGCCACTTTAACAGTTACTATTGGGTATAACTTACACATGCTGGGTATATCATAAAATTACTGGATACAATTTACAGGGTAATACTAATGATGAGGTGCTAATGACCCTGGCGGTCGGAGCACCTATAATTAATAAATAAAAACAATACTACTAATAATAATTATAATAATTTACACCCTATCTCTTAATTCTAAGAAGATTGATTGTAATTCGTGCTAGGGAGAGGAAAGGAAATAAAAATGAATGGACAAAATAAATAAATTAAGAAATATAAATATAAAAATAAATAGAAAATCCTGACATGAATGTTAATTAAACAGAAACCACCTTTACCCAAGGGCATGGAATTCATGTGAAATGAGGTTATTCACCCTAAATATTAAAAAACTACTTTTTATACTGAATATAACTTATAGATTCCACTAAATGTAACTTACATATGATATAATTTTTGGTGTAGAAGTTGTAAATAGTCTAGCCAACAGCAAATCATAATTTGTCAAAAATTACAATATTTTATTATTTATATTTTTACGGCGTATGTGCATTAACTCAAGACTATCTTCTGCTTCCATGTTTAAATACGCATCTGAAAAAATCCGATTCCCAGGAACTGCGTCAGCCGCAGGAACTGTTTCATCCGCATGTCCGTTCTTTTCCTAGTTTATATTTTGTTTTGATATTTAGTGAAACATTTAAACACCTGCTTTAATGAGGCTCGAAGAAAAGTGTAAGATTTTAGGCGCTGCAACTGAAACTGACAATTGCCAACAGAAAACGGATATTACTCAATCCACCTTTTCGACATTCGCTCATTCTCCATGAAAGCTCTACTACAAAAATTTTTCTTATTTACTTCCCTCGTTTTACTGAAACATTCAGTTTCCTGCTACAACTTATTTAAAAACATCAACAACAGCCAACTAAAAATTTAGGAAAACATAGACGAAAAACAACATTCAAAGGAACGAAACCAATACTTTCGGATTTGAAGAACTGATTTATCTGACTGAGATAACTGTATGGAAAATTATATCAGCCAAAAAGCCATTGTTGTAGAAAATTTAGTAATCTTTCGCAAAGTTAACTTAGATTTACTACGATTTCCAAAGCGTTCTCCAGTCTGTTTTTGTAAAATATTTTTTTCTAGTAATCAATAACCAAACAACGAAACATTTTATGTCTCAGATTGAAAAATGTTAATCTTCTTAAAAATTGTTCAGTCCGATCTGTCAATTGGAGAAACAAAGAAGAAAATTATCGGGATAAACGATCAATATCTGAAATATATTACATGCAAGCTTTTATTGTATAAAAACGAAATTCATCATTAAGGAGAAAACAATTCATGAAGGTTGTAAATGATAATAATAAAAAGCGTGTTTAGGTAATAAATGAAAGAATAAGATAAGCACTTGAATATTTAAAAAAATAAGATTAAATAAATAATCATCGTGGAAAGAAAATTAAACGCTTCAACGTGTGTACATTTACATAGTAGACGTTTAGTTACAATCTTTTAAAATTACTTGATTATATTAAATAATTCATATACCTAAGAAAACTTCTAAAACAAGCTTTATATGGATGATTGATGTATTTCATAATAAGTTCGTAGGATTCTGTAGTTTCCTTGGAGGTTGAATGGAACATATAGGCACATTCTTGCGTGTAGAAAAGGACCCAAGAATAAAGAAGCGTTATACGCTGTCATCAGAGCGACGTGAGTGGCTCATTTCTCTAAAGAATTCCTTTAATATCACTAAGAGTCCGTATTGTTGTAGCCCTTTTGTTGGTCATAAAGGATTTGTAGTCGCATAAAAGGTTGAACAAAAGCCCGATATTCTACACGCTAGCGGGGTGCTAAAGCGCCAGATGACGAGGGGTTGATACTATTGGAATAAAACTGAAACCTATCAATCTCAAAGTCCAATAAATTGTCAGTCATCCGAGGAACAATCTGCCTTGAGGTGCCTCTATTGTTCCACGTTGGCGGTGTTACTTTTCAATGACATGACGCTGTGTAAATTGATTTTTCTCGAAGCGATTTTGGAACATAATTGTGTATGACCATAAATCATTTTGAACTACTTTTTTATTTTAGCGCGCCTTCAAATTTCTTAAAAAGCTACGAGAACTATTTACTAGCAATTCCACGGCAATTACTCAATTTACTCGTAGCTAATGACTTTAATTAATCATACAAGGTATTGTTTCTACATATTAAGCTGCCTTAATTATATTTTAACAAAATGAAACAGCAGTTGAGTTAAAATATGATTTAAATCATTAAAATAATTTACACATGTAGGTATTTGATAAAAATTGAATAATAAGGTTACTTTATTTTAGTATAGCTCTCCATTTTTAATGGAATGATATTTGTGTTTAATGAATTTTCCTTTTCATATTTAAATAACATAACATGACATCACTTGTGCAAGACTTAAAATTCAGAAGGCTTTTTTACTTCACAGGAATACTACGGAAATAATCGACATTCACTCTCCACTATTTAAGTTACTATAATACTGAAGCTTGAAATTTAGCGGATTGCGTTAAGAATAAAATAATATGGTAAAAGTGAAGTTTCACGCCTTCAAAACCGATTTCTTTCAAATTTTGTACAATAACGTATTTTGATGCACTAAACACGAATACGTTAAAAAAAAAAAAAACCTTCGCATTTAACTAGGAAAGAAGTTATGGTAAAAATGCAGTTTCCAGCCCTCCAAACCGATTTCTTTCAAACTTTGCACAATAACGTATTTTGATGCACTAAACACGAATACGATAAAAAAAACCGTCGGATTTAACTAGGAAAGAAGTTATTAAGCACTTAAGTTCACTGTTGTGCAGGTTATGAGAGCTAATTAGAAGAATGTCTAGGACGACTTTAATGTCGAGGATTAGAAAAATGTCTAGGACGACTTTAAGGGCATACATGCTATGCGTTTTCGCTCGCTCAAGAAGATAACAAAACCCCAGTCAATCCAACTCGCTAAAATTAATAGAATTCTATTAATTTTAGCGAGTTGGATTGACTGGGGTTTTGTTATTTCCTTGAGCGAGCGGAGCGAGCGGAAACGCATAGCACGTATGCCCTTAAGCGACAGGTGACGACGGGTGAGGATGCCCTTAAAATTAACAATATCTTTGAATAAATGGTTTCTGAACATTTCAAATGACAGTTCTCTGTTTCCCAATGTTACATATCTGCGCATGCGCGTGTTTACAAATACGCTGATGACGCCTAGTTTTATAACCTTCCTAACTTTAGTGCTTACTATTATAGTGTATTAATTTTAGCGAGTTGGATTGACTGGGGTTTTGTTATCTTTTTGAGCGAGTGGAAACGCATAGCATGTATGTCTTAAAGTCGTCATTTATGCCTTAAAGTCATGTATGCCTTAAAGTCGTCACAAATTTAGTTGTTTACATTAGCTCTCATAACCTGCACAACAGTGAACTTAAGTGCTTAATAACTTCTTTCCTAGTTGAACCCGACGTTTTCTTTTATCGTATTCGTGTTTAGTGCATCAAAATACGTTATTGTACAAAGTTTGAAAGAAATCGGTTTGGAGGGCTGGAAACTGCATTTTTACCGAAGTTATTAAGCACTAAAGTTCACTGTTATGCGGGTTATGAGAGCTAATGTAAACAACTAAATTTTTGACGACTTTAAGGCGTACATGACTTTAAGGCATAAATGACGACTTTAAGGCGTACATGACTTTAAGGCATAAATGACGACTTTAAGGCGTACATGCTATTAAAAATTAATTCTATAAAATTCATAGAATTCTATTAATCTTAGCGAGTTGGATTGACTGGGGTTTTGTTATCTTCTTGAGCGAGCTTAGCGAGCGGAAACGCATAGAACGTATGCCCTTAAGCGACAGGTGACGACGGGCGAGGATGCCCTTAAAATTAACAATATTTTTGAATAAATGGTTTATGAACATTTCAAATGAGATTTCTGTTTCCCAATGTTACATATCTGCGCATGGGCGTGTTTACAAATACGCTGTTGACGCCTAGTTTTATAACCTTCCTAACAGTGAACTTTAGTGCTAAATAATTTCTTTCCTAGTTAAATGAGAAGGTTTTTTTTAACGTATTCGTGTTTAGTGCATCAAAATACATTGTTGTGAAAAGTGTTAAAGAAATCGGTTTTGAGGGCGTGAAACTTCACTTTTACCAATAATATTTATAATTAAATCCTCTCTCGGGTACAACCTCAATAGATTCAATCGATCGTGATTCGCAAACAAATAATGAAATATAAAAACATAATACTTTATTAATTTTTTTTATTCCTGGTGGAGAAAAATGTTCCCTGGTATAAACCATGAAACATGGTATGATTCGGTTTATCCTGTAAAAGCTGAGTGTTGAGTTAGAACCTAATTCAATAGCAGATTAAATAATTCAAAATAATTCTGTGTCAGCCTGGAAAAATATTTAAAAATAAGATACTTTTTTTTGGTATTTTTGCAAATCTATTACTAATTGTCTGGATTTGATCTCAGTTTATCTTGTTTATGCACTTGCCTTTCCGCTTGAATAGATTATCTGGCTCGATGCCACTGCATATTAAGTTAAGTTCAATCAGAGGAAAATGCCTTATAGTTATCCCAAACCTGTTAATAAGGTCTTATTAGGCTATCCCTAATAGAAGTACATTTTTTAACATACCTTATAAACTTTCATTGAAATAATTTTCAAATTCGTCCTAAATGACCCATGATGTGTTTGGCAATGTGACTGCGGAGGAAGTTGGTTCGTAGCCTGGGATGTCAATGGCACCTAAGTTCTAGAATGAAAATGGCTTCAAGGTTCCATTATGTAGGGTTTGGTGTAATCACTGCTCCGTTATGTGGGTGTTAGGGGTAGGTGGTTTAATAAAGTTATATAAACGACCTCCCACCGCACTGCAGTATTACTTGATATTAATATGGATTATTTATTGCATTAAGGCATAAATTGGAGTTGTTTCTATACACAATTACTAAGGGATGTTATAATTAGAAGACCCCATGTGAGAATAATGGCATGCAACCGGTTTAAACCTTACAAACTTACGTTCCTAACTATTCCAGTAAATCATAACAGATGTTGCCGTGAACATACTTGCAAGCACTGCAGTGCATAGCACAACCTTGCTGAAAAACCCAACCCTACCACAACGCCCGCGGATCTGTTCAACCCTTCCGGGGTTTTACGGCCGAGACAATGGCAAAACTGGTGGAGGTGTGCTTTATTAAACAGCTCTGCAGTTTTGTATATCTGCCGGCTCTTGGGATATGAAACATTTACACATACCTTCTCTCGACAGGGTTGATATTGTTTAGCAGAAGGAGTTCTCTTATTGCTTAATGGAAACTCGGTTTCCTCTCTCCGTCAGTTCCAGTGATGAATGCCTTCTATTATACAGCGCTAAGTCCTCACACGATATTACTCTCCTTTCTAGAAGTGTTCCCTACATCTGGAGATTCCGTGAACCTATTCCGCCAGAGAAATGAACAGGTCTTTTGAAGAGGTTATAGTAATATCAAGAACCCTTTCTCCCGAACAAGTTTAATACTCTGCAATATGATGAAACATATGGATTCTAAACAAAGACTTATGACATGAACAACACTAACAAATCTTCTGTTAGGACGTAAGAAGCTTATCTTTTCTCTTTGCAATAAGGGATACTTTAGTAAAAATACCCATCTCGTAGCGCGTACATTCAGCACATTTCGCAGTCAGGCAACCACTGCAATAAATAAACAAAGTTTAGCTCAGGTTTGTAAACCCATAAAAAGAATAATAACCTAATACACATCAAACGATTTAGCTGCTTTTGAGAGTTTCTCATTATCTTAATTACAAAAAGATTTTTAGGTCTGAGTTTCTTTTCTATTTTTATAGAAAAGTCACCACTCCTATTGGAAACCGAATTTATGAGCCTTAGCATTGATTGTTAACACTCACGGACATCGGTCCACGCGTTTCTCTGTCGATTGTATTTACACACACTTGGCATAAATGTATATTTTGCTCTGAAGAACGAGGTTTCATGTTAACCTGTACTTCGATAAAATTTATTTATTTATTCATGAGCTCTCGCAACAAAGGCGACTCACCCAATGTAACCATAACATGTATACAATGATAATATTGAAATTATAACATCTAATACATCATATACTTATCACAGTACATATACTTATTATCATATACTTATTCACACAGGTTAAATTATTAGCTCAATATAAAATAAAATAATTTTTTTTTTTTTTTTTTTCTAAAAAAAAAAACAGAATCCTTGATTAGTATTGCTTCCCGTCTCATCCTTAAGTTACATTTGTAATATGTTGTTAATATGAAGTTAATTTGTATTGAGTTAATTAATTATTTTATTTAAATAAAATAAAATAATTAATTAACTCAATACAAATTAACTTCATATTAACAACATATTACAAATGTAACTTAAGGATGAGACGGGAAGCAATACTAATCAAGGATTCTGTTTTTTTGAAAAAAAGAAAATTACGTCAGCATGTATATTCTGGAAATTATTTTAATTCGTTTAAGATGTTCGAGTATTGTGTTAATATATGGACTACCTTCAGTTAGTAAGTCGTGTAAGTGATGTGGGATGAGAAAGTTCTCTAGTTTCCTGCAGTCTGTCAGTATGTGTTTTATAGTCAACTGTTCATTACACTCTGGACATATTGGCCTTTCTTTCCTCTCCATTAAGTAGGAGTGCGTAAGAAGGGAATGACCAATCCTTAGACGTGTCAGTACAACTTTTTCTCTTCTTGAAAGGTTATTATTTTTAAGAGGCCAGGCTTTTACTGAGAGTTTTACTTCACGCAGATTGTTTTCAGTCCTTGTCCATTTCTGTTGCCAGTCGTCCATAGAATGCGTGTGTGCAGTTGTAAACAAGTCTCGTGAAGTCAATAGGTCATTGTCTATTTCAAGTTTTGTTGTCATTAATTTAGCGTGAATGTCTACTAATGTGCTTTGGTCAATGTTTTCATGTCCAGGTAGCCACACAAGTGTAATGTTGTGGTTATTTAATCGGTGAATATTAGTGTAGATGAGTGTAATTATTGGGTGTGTACTGTAAATATCTTCCAGGGAGAGTAGAGAACTTAACGAGTCTGTAAATAGCAATATTGAAAGATTGTCTGTTGTGTTTTCTATTTTAGAAAGGCCTAAGTTTATTGTTTGTAACTCAGCAGAATATATGCTAGATATGTCATGTAGTCTAAGTCCGTAAGTGTTAACATCGACAAGTGCTGCTGAGGCTGCCTCGGAGTCGGTTTTAGATCCGTCTGTGAAAATGTACATTGAAATCGGGTTGTCTTTAATAATAGCTTTAAAAAACGTCTGGTAACATTTGGAAGATAGTGGATTGTTTTTGGTAAATTGTGTTAATGAAAGATTAATTTTTAAGTTATCTTTTAAGTTATTTTTAAGACTCTCCAAGGAGGAAACTGTAGAATAGTGTTAGTGTAGGTTGGATGTTGTAATAAGGCGGAATCACTAGGGTTTTTCAAGTGGCGTATAATTAGGGGTTTGTGTTTCGAGTTTTTTTTTTTTTAAATATTTGTTAAGTAAGTTATTTTCCATAAATTCATTTACGCATGGCATACCTAATGCTTTGCATTTTAGCAGGAATTTCATTCCGATGAACCATCGCCTATACTCCAATGGAGGCTCTCCAGCTTCTACACAGAGGCTATCAACAGGACTTGTTCTAAAAGCACCAGTTGCGATTCGGAGAGCTGTGTGGTGAATGCTATTCAAAAGCTTTAGCAAATTTGAACTGGCAGATGAATATACAATACAGCCATAATCCAGAAGAGACCTGGTGTAGGAGCGATAAAAAGTAAGCAACATTCATCTGTCAGCTCCCCATGTAGTATTGCTTAGAATCCTCAATAAGTTCAATGATTTTTTGCACTTATTGACAAGTTCTTTTATATGGGGCAACCATGTTAGTTTTTTATCAAAATTAAGACCTAAAATCTTAAGGTTTTCTGTGCTCTTTATGGACAGGTTATTTAACATTAATAGTGGAGATTGGGTTTCTCTTTTCCTAGAAAAATTAATAAATTTAGTTTTATCAATTGAGAATTTAAAGCCAGTGGTAAGTGACCACTTTTCTAACTCTTTTAGTGCGTGCTGTATGTGAAACTGAGCAGAAGTAAGACTTGAGTAAGCATGATATATGATGAGGTCATCAGCATACAGACAGTGAGATACTTCCTTGGGAATAAATTTCGTTACAGAATTAACAGCAATGTTGAACAGCGTGGTGCTCAAGACTCCTCCTTGGGGCACTCCATTTTCCTGAAAGAATATATCAGAAAATGTAACATATATCCTCACTCTGAATGATCTTTGGGAAATATAATTTTCAAGAAATTTAAGGATATTTCCTTGAACACCCCACTCCAAAAGCTGGGAGAATATAAGCACTGTTTAGCAAGTACCGTATACTTCCTGTTTAGCAAGTATCGTTATAATTCGCCCAATTCTTCTAAACGGTTTTTAGATATTTATTAAAAAAAAATAATAATAATAAAAAATAAATAAATAAATAAAAATATGAAAAAAAGTTAAGTAATCAATAAATTCTGAATACCCAAACGGAAAACTAGTTCCAACATTTTTCGTAAACAATTACTAAAGTCGCTTTTAAAATGGTTTCATTCGTTTTAATGCGTTAGAAAACCTATAAACAGAGTACCCTGCAAAAACATTAACACGTGTTACGGTTTTTTTGCTTGAATTTTGCTCCAGAAACTATGTGTCGGAGAACAGATTCTAGTGGTTAACGAACTTGACCTTTCAAATTAGTAGAAAGATTTCTCTCACAAATTTCATCAAAATCGGACAATTTTTGGTAGAAATGTGTGAACATTAAATAAGGTCACCATTAATTGTTGGTAAAATTCAATTAATTACGTTAAGGTACTCAAATTTACGTTATTAATACGCATTTTATTTAATAAAATTCATACATAGTTTTTTTCCATAAATATATATATATTTTTTTTATGCACCGGAACACCTTAGGAGCCTTCCTTCTTGATTTTCCTTTCTTTGAGGGAAAGAGAAGGTATTGCATTTTACATAGTTAGAAGTTCTGAATAATTTTGAAGACAGTGTTATTATAATGTTGTCATTATAATGCTCATGTATAAAGAGCTATTCATATTTTGTCGGCCAATGACCAATATTTGTAGAGGCATAATGAAAAAAAAAAAATCCTATTTATTTCCGTGACGATTGAATTTAATCATTAGAATGCTAAAATCAAAGGCAACGTGTTATAGTTAATAATGGGATAGCTTATAAATAACGCAAAACGAAAGAAGAATAAAACAGAAAAAATACGTGTATCAAGAAAGAACAAGTGTTTTTCATTAGACAGCCAGCAAAAACAAATGTTAGAAAAAATTTATAGTTGTATTTTGGTATATATAAATCTTTTTTTCAGACGAATATTTCGATATGCCACCTTCTACAATTAATTCATGAAAAGTGCAAGTACACATTAAAATGTTATAACCGAGTTTCAGTTACTCTTTTTTATCTATCCAGTAAGTACAAAAGGGTGTGATGATTTTTTTATTTATTGAGATGTCACAACGAGGCGATATGCTCTTTAAGTCAATGTGCGAACAAAGCTAACAATTATAAAGCACCGTACAAACATGTCTTACCAATATAAACAAAAAACAATGAATTTGGGAATATATTTCATAAAATAGTAATGTTGAACATTCGGATTGAAAATGAAACAAAAACATGAATATATATATATATATACACACATATATATATATATATATATATATATATATATACATATATATATATACATACATATATATATTATACATATATATATATATATATATATATATATATATATATATATATATATATATATATATATATACAGGGTGTCCCGTAAATGTCTAGTCATATTATGGGAGGTGATAGAGGACCCTAAGAGGAACAAAAAATGTTCTGTGACGATTTTCCGAATTCTCACACATAAGGGAGAAAACGTCGTTTTATTGTTTTTTCTAGACAAACGTGGGTTTCAGAAAAATAAACGCTGTAGCTCCGTCCCAGGTGGTTCTACTAGAAAGGTAGTGAAACCAATCGAAAGCTGAGTAAATTTACTATAAGACTAGTAAGGAGAAATCGTAAAAATAAATGAATTTAAGTATGTCTATCTTACCAAAAGAAAGCTATTCTAAATTTCCTGACATTTTCTTGATATTTCTTTTCAGCGTTACTCCTCAATGTGCAGGATCTGAGATTTCCGGGTTACAGAAAAACTTCTCCATTTAACCAGCTTTCCATTCATGTATAACAACCTTGTGTTATTGAAGTATGTGAACGATTTAGGAAGAAAAGTTTAAAAAAAAACGTGGATATGTGAAAAGAAAATTATATTTTTTTCTTCAGTTTATTCAAAAAGCTTAAAAGAAATATTTGTTTTTATAAATATGGACTTAAATATTAAGTAAATATTTACTTAAAAAGATAAAAAAATTACTTCCACGAAAATAAAAAAAAATTCCTAAGACAGTAAATAATTAAAACACACATTTATTTTGAATTTATTAATTACAGTAACTAATACTGGGTCCAGTAGGTGGCCACAAATGAACCCCATTCACACATTAACCTCAAAAATTATTATTTTTACCTAGAAATTTTACTTTTTTACCTCACGCATTTGAACAACTTTTTTCGGGACTATCTACATCTTATTTATTAGGGATGAGATATTTAATTACCACAACAAACACACATGAGCTCACGAGAATCACAGGGCGGTCCACAAGCGTAGCCATTAGTATCAATACAAGGTTAAGCATTTGTTTGTTTGTATTCTAATTATAAATACCGATAAAAATGTGTTCAAATGCGTGCTTTAAGTAAAAATAATAATTTTGGGGGTTAATGTATGGTTGGGGTTCATTAATAGCCACCTCCTGGACCCAGTATTAGTTACTGTAATTAACAAATTCAAAATAATTGTGTATTTTATTTATTTACTGTTTTAGGAATTTTTTTATTTTCGTGAAAGTAACTTTTTTTATTGTTTTATGTAAATATTTACTTAATATTTAAGTAAATATTTATAAAAACAAATATTTCTTTTAAGCTTTTTGAATAAACTGAAGAAAAAAATATAATTTTCTTTTCACATATCCACGTTTTTTTTTTTTTTTTTTTTTTTTAAACTTTTGTTCCTAAATCGTTTACATACTTCAATAACACAGGGTTGTGAATGAAGAAGTTTTTCTGAAACCCGGAAATCTCAGACCCTACCCATTGAGGAGTAACGCTGGTAGGAAATATCAAGAAAATGCCAAGAAATGTAGAATAGCTTTCTTTTGGTAAGATATACATACTTACTTTCAATCATTTTTACGTTTACTATCAACTAGTCTTATAGTAAATTTACTCAGCTTTCGATTGGTTTCACTTCCTTTCTAGTAGAACCACCTGGGCCGGAGCTACAACGATTATTCTTCTGAAAACCACGTTTGTCTAGAAAAAAACAACAACAAAAAAACAATAAAACGACGTTTTCTCCCTTATTTGTGAGAATTCAGAAAATCGTCATAGAACATTTTTTGTTCCCCTAAAGGTCCTCTATCACCTCCCACAACATGACACAATACGGGACACCATATATATATATATATATATATATATATATATATATATATATATATATATATATATATATACATATTTACACCTCCAAAACTTGTAATTTTAAATGAATTAAATGCATTTAACTGTTAAATAAACAATAGTGTATTAAAAAAGTTGAAATTTCTTTTTAAGTATCAGATATTTTAATATATTGTCTATGTGTGTACTGTCCTCTGTAAGTAGTTCGTGTAAATCATTTGGTAAGTCAATGTTTTTTCTTTCTCTGCAGTCTGTAAGCGCGCTAGATTCATAAGCGGGAGATGGTGGGTTCGATCCCCACCGGCGCCAGAAATGTTCTCATCTCAGGGCTCGTTGAGAAAATTCCTGGTTGCACCCTGGATCTCGGCGCTAATGGCCAAGAATTATGTCGATGCGCCGTAAAAAAAAAAAAAAAAAATGTCAGTGGAGCGTTGCAAAGTGTACAATTCGGTTTGTCCTGTTTTGTCATTAAATATGAATGTCCGATTCTTAGTCTAGTAAGCACGATTTCTTCTCGCCTTACATTCCGAATACTAAAACTCCAGTCTCCTATCATCGGCTTAATCTCCCGTAGCTTGTTGTCTTGTGTGTATCTCCTGTCAGGGTGTGATAAATGTTTCCTATACGGAGCTTGGGCAAAATAACTTAAATGAGAGTTGAGCTTTGATCATGTTTTCATTTCCTCTTAATTTATTTTTTAGCCAATCTCATTCAAATTTGTATATTGTAGTTGTTCGTATTTTTTTAATTAGCCTGACGATGTCACAGTTTTTATGACATACTCGAACTTCTTTTTAGCTATTTTTGACAAGAAAGTCCAATATCACTGAAATGTTTCTTAGATTATTACGTTGTGCTATTATTTAGTAAAAAATATTTCATTTATTAAAAATTCACTTTTTACAGATCTATATTTATGTTTACCTCGATTTTAAATTTATTAATTTAATTTTTATTCATTTATTTTAACTTTTTTAATTTAAAATATTATACCTATATGTGTGTGTGTTTTTTTTTAATTCGTTCATTAATTTTAAGAAACAATTAAACGCTCTATTCTTATTAAGAATCTTTTTATACCTTGATTGTATTTATATTTTTTTTATTTTTTTATTTTTTTATTAGACCATTTAATTTTAAATTTTGACTTATGTGTTAGTGGAGCAATTCTTAGTAATAGGCTGTCGAATAAGAAGAGGTTGATGTTTAAATAAATGAATAAGTAAAACTAAAACGAAAAATTTAATAAATAAATGACAGAAAATATATAACTTAAAACATAACAAGATAAATTATAAAAAAGGAAATTTAGTTTATAAAATAACGAGAAAAAACATATTGAAGAAACGGCTACTGCTCTCCGCTACCAATATATATATATATATATTTTTTTTGTATAATTATACATGTTATCATGTAAGCTGCAACACTGTTTTTTTAGCCTCTCTTATTGTTTTTTGTTAGTTGGGTTGTGATGACGAAACAACCGTTAAACCCAACAGCTAACTACTGATCCGCCTGAAAGTCCCAAGAATCGTGTCTGATATCAGCTTTTTGCTATAATACCTGTTTACTATCTGTGCTTAATAATTATTTTATTTTAGATCAACGCAGAATTTAAAACCGTTTAAATTTTATTGAACATTTTGTGTGGTTTTATCTGTGTAAAAATGTTTTCAATAAATGGCTACTGTCACGAAGCAAGAAGATTAATGAATAAGGTAAGTTCAAGTCCCTTTATCAACACATTGTATTATGGTGTTTTTTTTTACAGACTTTTTTTAGTTTCTAAATTTTATTTTTGATACCTTCCACTATTAGATCTGGCTTTCGTTTGCCGCCCATCGTTAAGCACGAATAAGGCCTCTTTAAACAAATATCACTTTACAGGGATATTGCAGTTGTTTTAAAACAAACAAATAGTTTTGCACTTGTGACCAGATGACTCTATTAATAATGTTTAATTTAATTTTACTCTAACCCAGAACCATATGTTAAAATAACGGCCGGTAGTGGCAAATTAGCAATTTAGTTCCGAAATAAACCTCCATTCTTAATTGACCGATTCAATTTATTTTTATAACACTCTAAAAAAAATATTTTGAAATACAATTTTTAATGATAACTTACAAGAAAATAGATATTATTTTTTTTCTTTGGTTATATTCCGTAATTTGTTTTTATTAAGAGATTAGATTAATCTTTTGTTTTTGAAAATTAATTCCAGCTTTGAATTCTTAAATTCTCTAAAAATAATATATAGTTTTCAGGAGAAGTTACAAAAAAAAAATATCGATAACCATCGAATTAATATAACCAGCATTTCTTTTCGTTGTATATAATTCAGTTGCTTTTACTGTAGAAAAAAGCAATAATAATATTATTCATGAGATGTATAATACAAAATCATATCAATCGAATTTATATTAATAACAAATCTTTTCGTTGTCTGACTCTTTTCGTTGACTGGAGGTCGTATGTCATCCAATAAAGTATCAATTGATAGCCATAGTTCCTGAGTCCCAGAGGCTGTTAGTGAGGCCAAGGATTGAGCACTCCGTGCCTAAGGTCATAAGTTCGATTCTTACTGCGTGTCGAGGCTTTTCTTTGAAAAAAAGGAAAGGCGTTAACCCTATTCTGTGTAGGAAAGGGTGGTAACCTATCGATAACCCGTCCTAATTTATTTTTAATTATAACTGGAAGTTAAAATTTAAATAAATAATGATAGTAATGATTGTTGGTAAAGAGAGGTTCGTTGTTGACGGGCATTTGTTGCTGAGACACCGCCATTACATGCCTATTCATGATAGAACATAGTGCCATTTCCAACACAATCCTGTCTATAAAACACATAACAACTGACAGTGTCTTATCAGTAATGAGATGCCGTCTGTGATTATGTTTTATCATTTATGGGTATATTTACAATAAAATTCAGAATACCCACAGTGTGTATTAATGGATACAATTATTAAAACCTCTTAGAGTAATTATTTATTACTTTTCTGACATAGATATACACAGATATTATAAAATACATTTTATATTTCCAGTTTTTAATATTGCAATTATGTTTACTTTGTTGAATAACCGGTTCATGGTTCGTAGCACCAAGAATTACAAAAGAGCGAATCGCTTTACAGCAGCCACAAAAGATAATAAACTAACTTTTACATATATATATAAAAAAAAAAAAAAAAAAAAAAAATGGCTTCCTTGACGAGTTTTACACAGCGTTCAACAGCCTGCATGTGAACGGGGAATTGCTTGGTAGTAATGTTCCAGTTTGGGCATGAGTCGCTGTCGAGGTGCGATTTGATTTTGCCGTCACTGATTTCTGCCAACAATGGGGGAGAAGAGAATTCATAGTAGATCCAGTTGATCATTTCTTGTGCGTTGAAGTTGATTTTGGGTGGCTCATAGTCATGGCTAACAGTAAGTGTTCTAGGTGGACGAAAAAAAACATTCTGTTCCATCACAGGATCGACAACATCATGCGAAAGTTTTGGCAAATCCCTGGCAGGTTGTATTGCTTGGTAAACATGTTCTGTGGCGTCTGTAAAGAGTTTACTTATTTTTATGGTAAACCACATTTGCTTGTATGATTCAATATAAACAAAACTAGTTCTTGAAGTTCAGGTGAGAGGATTTCTTCACTTATGTACAATTTAAAAGTTCTATTTGCTTTTGGCAACCCCCTCGAATGTGATAAACGCTCAGGATCTCCTACAGCCAAATCTTCTTTACAGGCTCCTGATTTTATTGCCTTTGAAATATCAAGTAGGTATTGCTGAGCTTTGCTAAGCACGTATCTGTCTATCTCTAGGATCTTGCAATCAATACGCTGCAAGTTAACAACCGTCAGTTCTTCGAAGGCAACATCATTAAATATAGAAGAAGTGAAAATATACCATGCCCGTTGTTACTGACTGTTATTACCCGTCATGTAATAGGCCTAACTATTTTTTTTTCAGGTTCTGTTTTCCTGTAACAGTTTATTCTCGCCATAATAAAACACAATGTTCTTATGTTCAAAAATAAAAGCACTGTAACTATTGCGTTAAAAAAAAAATATATTAATGATACATAAAATAACTCTTAAAAATGTGAAATTTTGGCAAATGTTAGGCTCTGTGCGCGACTGAAAGATATCAACTGATCTAAACTAACTTAAAACACAATGTTTTTAGGCTCAATTCGAAGAAGTTACAAACTATTATATTACGAAGTCATCCAATTCAAAAATTAAAAAAATAATCGCGAAAAGGAAGTGTTTTCTCCACAGATTTTGTCTAATTTCAAAGTCAATGCGCGAATGGAAGATGTTAAGCGATTTCGATACATTTTTTCCCTTTTTGTTGTCTATATGATTCGCAACTTTTCCGCACTATTGGTTTCGAAATAAAAAAAAAAAAAAATGGGTTTTTTTGGCCCACCCTAATATATATATATATATATATATATATATATATATATATATATATATATATATATATATATATATATATATGGAATACATTAGAAAGGCATATTTTAATCGTATTGTTTCTACAGTAGCAAAGTAGAAACTTGTATATAAATATTCAATTATTTTTCTCCTGCATAGCCACTTTGAGAATGATACTTGATTTGAGAACGAGAGTGAAAAGGGATTTATTATCTCAAAAATTATGTTAAAATTTGAGAGTATAAAGCTTAGATTACGCAAAGGGTGCCTAGGGGCTCCCAATTTTTAAGAGAGGTTAATTGGAGGGTGGGGATGGAGAGAAAGAGGAGGGAGGGAGGGTTGAGAGAGGGGTGGGGGCAGGGGGTAACTCACGCAGGCTCAGAAGAGACTCAGTAGTAGTGGTGCCGGGAGTGTGGTTGTCGTTCAGTGTTCGGCCGACTGGCTTCGAGATATGATCGAGTGATGTGGCCTCTCTTGCTGGGAGCTTGCTTCGCCGCCTCTGCTGCTGCAGCGGACAACTCTACGCTCCTCAAGTACGAGGCACCCGACGACTGCAACTGGTGGCTCAGAGAGCAAGAGGAGGTTGCTCTCAGCTGTAGTCTACGGACTATCAACAGCGAATATGACACGACCAATTTCACCGTCATTCCTCCTGAACATACGACCGCACTTAGGATACGATGTGATCCGACTCTTATGTACCGAAGCACCTTGGACCAGAGGAGTTTCGCGCATTTGTCCAAATTAAGAGAGCTCTACTTGGAGTACTGCAAGCTGACGAGATTGGTAAGTGGTGTTTTTGAAGGATTGGACGACCTGAGAAATCTTTCTGTTAGGACTCACAACACCGACTGGCCTGCATTCAGTCTCGAATTAGAACAGGACACGTTTGCAACGGTGAAGAAACTCGAAAGGCTAGATCTTGCTCTGAACAACATATGGTCATTTCCAGAAAACTTATTCTGCCCCCTTAGGTCTCTCGTGAACTTGAACGTTAGTGGAAACCGGTTACAAGACGTGAGCGACTTAGGTTTCAGAGAAAAGACACCGCCGCCTCAGCCTCTCATAAGTGGACCCGATGGAGAACCTACCAATGAAAAAACTACACCTACGACCCCTTGTACACTGGATATTCAAGTTTTAGACACGTCAGGTAATCACTTTGTTCTCTTGCCAGCACATGGTTTTAGTGCTTTAAGGCGACTTCGAGAATTGTACTTACACGACAACGAAATATCTATGGTTACCGACAGGGCTCTCGCGGGACTCAAACACTTGACTCACTTTGATTTGTCAAATAATAAAGTTGTTGCTCTACCTGCAGACCTTTTCAGAGAGTGCAGTGACTCGATCAAAGAGATCAAATTACAAAATAACTCTATTAGTGTGCTCTCTCCGGGGCTATTTGGTGAGTTAAATCAACTGATAACTTTAGATCTTTCGAGAAATCAATTGACAAGTGCTTGGATAAATAGCTTAACATTTTCTGGATTAATTCGTCTAGTTTTATTGAACTTATCTTATAATAGAATATCAAAATTAGATCCAACATTTTTTCATGATTTGTATACACTTCAAATTCTGAACTTGGAATACAATTCAATTGAAGCCATTCCACCAGATACTTTTACACCAATGAATAATCTCCACACACTCGTGTTGTCTTATAATAAAATTAGTTATTTAGATTCATATGCTCTAAATGGATTATTCGTGCTGAGCCTCCTGTCATTAGATAGCAATGAGCTGGAAAATATCCACCCCGATGCTTTTAGAAACTGTACCAGCCTCGAAGACCTCAATCTAAATGGGAACAAACTACAGACGGTACCAGTCGCACTCCGTGACATGATGCTATTAAGAACAGTAGACTTGGGAGAGAATCAGATTACAAACATAGACAAGCCAGGCTTCACGGGCATGACTAATCTTTACGGTTTGAGGTTGATTGGTAATTACGTGACAAACATAAGTAAAACTACTTTTGCTGAACTTCCGACTTTGCAGATACTCAACTTGTCACGCAACAAGATTAAAAAAGTAGACAGTGGCGCCTTTGATAAGAACCCAAGGCTTCAGGCGATACGACTTGACGCCAATCAATTAACACAGATTAGCGGGATATTTTCTGACGTGCCGAGCTTAAAGTGGCTCAACATCTCGGATAACAAGCTAGAATGGTTTGATTACGAAGTTCTTCCTACTGGCCTTCAGTGGCTGGACTTACACAAGAACAACATCGCCGAATTGGGAAACCATTATAACTTAGGAGCTGTGCTTAAACTTCAGACTTTGGATGTGAGCTTTAACAAACTGACTAAAGTCACGGCTAATTCCATTCCCGATAGTATAGAGCTGTTATTCATGAACGATAATCTTATCACGACAGTCGAGCCTCATACATTTATAAAGAAAACAAATCTCTCTCGGGTTGATATATATGCGAATCAGATAGAGGAAATGGAACTTAGTGCCCTATATTTAACACCAGTTGACAAAGACCGCCCCTTGCCAGAATTTTATATCGGTGGAAATCCATTTCAATGTGACTGTACTATGGAATGGCTTCAGAGAATAAACAAACTCGACTATCTTCGCCAACATCCGAGAGTAATGGACCTTGAAGCTATATATTGCAAACTATTATATAGCCGAGAAAGACTCTATATTCCGCTTATCGAAGCAGAGTCCTATCAGTTTTTGTGTTCCTACAAAACGCATTGTTTTGCACTTTGCACTTGCTGTGATTTCGATGCATGTGATTGTGAAATGACCTGCCCCCAGAACTGCACCTGCTACCATGATCAGTCATGGGCAGCGAACATAGTGGATTGTTCCTCTGTGGGCTACACAAACATGCCCACTGGAATTCCTATGGATGCTACAGAAGTATATTTGGATGGCAATAATTTTGGAAAATTAACTAGCCATCAGTTTATCGGGCGGAAGAATTTGGTAGTCCTATATGCTAATAATTCAAACATTGCTGCAGTATATAACCACACATTCACTGGACTCAGGAGATTGCAAATATTACATTTGGAAGGTAATCGTATAAAAGAACTCATGGGTTTTGAATTTGCTAGTATCACAGGTCTAAAAGAACTGTATCTTCAAAGTAATCTCATACGCTACATTGACAATAGGACATTTATGGGATTGAAACAACTAGAAATACTGAGACTTGATAACAATAAACTGCATAAATTTCAAGTGGCGCAGTTCAGTGCTAACCCATATTTAGTGGAAATTACATTGTCAGGAAATCCATGGTCTTGTGAATGTAAATATATAATAGAAATGAGTTCTTGGCTTTGGGCACATTATGCAAAAGTAATAGACGCAAAACACATAACTTGTGTCATAAACAATAGGACAAATACATTGGGAAGGATAAGGGATTTGAATTCTACAAATTGTTCTCCATATGCAGGTGGCTCACGAGGAATAGTGGATAGAAAAGTACTCCAAGATTATCTTCCATTGCTGTTATTTACATCTATAGCATTTGTTGCATGTTTAGCTCTCGTATGCGGTTTGTTCGTATATGGGAGGGACTTCAGGGTATGGGTCTATTCCAGTTGCGGCTTAAGAATGTGCTACCGAAATCCTGGATTCGATGACGTCGAGAATGAAAGACTGTTTGACGCTTACGTTACGTATTGCGTCAAAGATGAGGGTTTCGTTACTCAAGTTCTTGCGGCGCGTCTAGAATCGCAGTTCAGGCTCTGCCTCCATTATAGGGACTTCAACCTGACGGCCTACGTATCCGACACGGTCATCGAGGCCGTAGAGTCGTCCAAGAGGACTATAGTCGTCATCTCGAGGAACTTCCTCATCTCCGAGTGGGGCCGTTTCGAGTTCAAGTCTGCACTCCACGAGCTTCTCAAGGAGCGGAGGCGGCGGCTCATCGTAGTGCTCCTGGGAGATCTGAGCACCCGGGAAGTAGACCCAGAACTGAGGCTCTACATGAAGACAAATATATGCCTCCATTTTGGCGAGAGACACTTCTGGGAGAAGCTGAAATTCGCCATGCCAGAACCTTCGAGAAGACCTGTGCCTGTTTGTCTAGCACAACCCGAGGAGCAGCCGAAACTCGTCCTACAGCCGCATTTGCTTTGGGCATAGCGACTGGAATATTACAGGTAACATTTTTAACATCTTAAAGTTTTTGTTTCTTCTATTACATAATACTGTATTTTTTGAGTTAATTAAGTATTAGATGCTAATTTATTAATATGTAAATCGACATTTTAAGATTTGCTCAATATTACATTTATAAAATATAAATAAGAGTAAAATATTTTTATGATAAAATAGATTAAGTTTATAAATAAAGTATAAATTACAACTGATTTACAACATATAGACAAAGTATAAATATCATTTTGTGTCTCGAAGAAAGAAAATGAATAAGAAAAAAAAGTAGGGACTTTTTTTATCTTCTTATTTCCTCACCATAGTACCCCTATCTTGTGGAAGTTTAAGGGGGGGGACCTTATATTTTTTTGGATGTTTTCAGTGTTTTTAGTGTGGTGTATATTTTTTTTATTATTATTTACGCGCTACGCTCTGCAATTGATATGTAATAGTTTATATAAACTATTTTATTTGGCTTTTAAACGCAATAATTGACCATTTTCCTTAAGTACAAAAATATGCATGAATTATGAAAAACGTAGGCCCATAAAACCAATAACAAAATGAGATAATGTTTTAGAGTTATTTGTTTTAGGCAATTAGTTAGTCCGACATAAGTATTATTTCAGATTTTAAGTATTGTTTTCATATTACTAGTACCATTTATGAAATAATGACAGTAGCCTTTGACTCAACGATAGCCTTTCAGCTACTCCTGATTCTCCTGATGCTATAATATGAAACTTCTGCGAACTAAAGTTCTGTTTGCTTGAAATTCCTGGCTATACTCTACTTGGAAGAATTTAGACGATATGACACTTTCAGCAAATAAGATTTAATGATTCTGCACTTCAGGGACGTGGGAAGCATTGAGACGGTTCTATTTTAGGGGGTTTAGTTATTGGCGTTATTCCTCCCAAAATATACACAGAGTGCAATAAGGAAAATGCTTCCTTGGAAACGTATTATATCATGTATTTCTAAATAGTACCAGCCCCTATAAACTAAAGATTATAAATGGCATTTTCAAACACTATTTTTATTCCTGAAAAGTTAGAAACAATAACTTCCTCCTTCCCCGGGTTTTCCGGAGATATTGTTTTGGTATGAAGCTTCTTTATTCTTGATATTTTTGGACAAGCATTGAAGACCACATGAGGCTTTAAGTTTCTCTCTCTCACTCTGGAAAATCCTATCCAAGAATATGCATTATATTTTTTAACATCAAAACTATTTTTATTTAATTCCCACTTACTTTACATTTGTTAGTAATATTAAATTCACAGAAGTAGTTAATTATATATATATATATATATATATATATATATATATATATATATATATATATACACGCAGATATTAATAACTATATATCTATCAGAGGAATTGACTCTAGCAGATGATTTTACTTGCCATGCTGTTGAAGATTTGTAGCGTAATTGACGGAAAGAGGATGAAATCCCTGCCTGGAGAGTTAATTTTTCAAAAATAAAGGTTTGAAAATAAATTCACTGACTGTGTATAATGTTCTTTGTTTTCTACAGCGTTTTTATTCATTTATTTATAAAATATTAGCAGAGGTTTTCGTTCGTTTCTAATACAAGAGGAAAGAGTGGATTAATTTGTTGATATAAAAATAAAATTTAAGTAATCCCCCAACTCTTAATAGTCCAATTTTGCAAAACATCTTTTTCATTAGTTTAGCACGATGTATATAACGTTTTGTTGACTTATAAACCATACGGCCAGTACTAGGAAATTACGGATGGCACGGGAAAATAAATATTTTGGACTAAATCCACACCGAAGAAATGGTGGAATGGATTTTGCTTGTAATCATAATCCATCTCTCTCATTGCTTCTGAATATTATATAGGTAGCAAGTTTCGTTGCAAGCAGGCAAAAATTATGCCCACTCGGGGCTATGTTCTACCTGCATGCAAACGGAAAGACCCAAAATGATGGGTTCTTTGTGTAAAGTTTGTCTATACCACAAAATTTGATGGTAATTGAGGTTTAGGGGAAACGTTAGTCTTGATGCCGTTAGTACAGCGGCCATTTAAAGTCTACATTTGCAAATACATCATAGTTGGTTATCAGAACAACGTATTCAGGGGGTTGTCTTACAATAGAAAGGAAGAAAATAACTTATCGCACTAGTTTTTCTATAGTGACACAACTCAGAATAAAACTCAAGTGAATATGTGTCTCTCTTGCCTATGCAGGAGGCTTAGCATTAAGATAGGAAGAGCGACACAAGTGCCCTCTGATGTACAAGCTCTGAAGCTTGGTGCATACAGTTTTGATGGTTGATAAAGAGATATTTGCCATGTCTTTCATAGTCATAACTAAGACGGTGTGAATAAAACCAATTTTTTGAGTTATATCACCCCCTTGGAGTACTATCTATTCTTATCATTAATATTACTGTCTTAATCTTAGAAGGAGTGCCTTCTGTTGCTATGGCCATGTACAAAAGCGGGGGATACAACTTGAGTTACTTTTAACCTATAATATAAATAAACCAATAAATACTGTAAAGCCTAAAATCGAATAGAGCTGTTATTAGGAACTAAAAAATAAAATTCGATTGAATTATATTTGTCAGACTCTTTAGTCTACCAATTTTAATATTATTGGGCAATCGAGTAACGAACGATCAGTTAAACGTCCCTTCAGTTGAGTACAATTACAAAGTAATTAATAAAAAAATGTCACAAATTTTTGTCAAAATTTCTTACTAGTGACTCCAGAGTTTGAACATTATTTTTTCGTCAAATCTATTTTATTAATACTATTATTCACCCTTGGAGCCGTTAGGGTGTTACGATCAAGCAATAAATAAATAATAATAATAATTGATGCGCCTTAAACGTTTCTTTCTCACTTGGATTTCTTAGCGATTTCCAATTGGACAATGACAACCCTTCCAAAATTCTTGATTCTTGATATTTCTTTTGAAATATCAGCGTTCGGAATTCTATTGTGTTTACTTTACTTTCAACAACGTATAGCTACAGGTGTCTTTAGGAAGAGGTTTAATGAATGGGGGACACCGCAGTCGAGATGCCAGGGTTTTGTATGGCAACCGCATAAACCATAGCCATTCAGCTGGATAAAATACTCATGGCTAAATACACCCCTTAAATTATTTTGATTCGTTGATAACAATAGGCTTCAAGGTATGCCGTTTGCAAAGTCTAATATATTTCAAATGAATTTATTATCATGACGTCAGAAATAATCTATTTAGCTTTGGAGATTTATCCGTCACACTTTTATAATAATAAGAGAAAAATTGCTTACCTCAAAAGTATTCATTTAATGGAATAAATGAATGTTAGTTATTGGATTAGGATGATTATGGCTCAAGTGGTAAGGCACTCATGATCTGGAGGACCCCTAGCGCACAGTAAAGATGTGTTACTATTGTTTATGGACGGACGGACAACGCTTCCAATACTTAGTCGCACTCGTTTCGACATTAATACAAAAAATTAATAAATACTTTTCCTCTCCTCTTTTATTTGAGAATTTGACTTTGCTTTCTTATTTGTTCACTTGCTCATAACACGTCTGAATTACTGCGAATGGTCTCAAACGCATCTTGAAAATATATATGGCAATATGCCCTTATGCGTGAAAATAAATTAGCCATGGATTTCATATTTTACTGTTCTCCTTAGTGGATAGAATCTGGGATCCCGGGCCGGCTGTAGGCAATCCCAGCCTTTAAAGGCTATCTATAAAGTGGAAAAATTGGCGGCATGAACATTATTCTAACCACAATATCTTCTCTGTGACCTCGCGGCTCGTGGCAGGCCTTGGGTAGAGCTAACGGTTGAGCATCAAAATAGATAATTTGTTGATTACGTCTATTTGACCGTATTAGTTTTTAATGGGGTAAGTGGGAGGATATAAGAAAGTAGATTTTTATCATCTCTTATACTGTTTTAAGCGTAACTTGGGATTTTGTGGGCGGATATGGGGCGAAAATGAGTGGTTATGAGTACTCTCGATTGTTGCCAATAAGTGTTACGATACTGAAATCGTGAAGACACTTTTGAATAAACGAATGAATTGCCAATATATTACAGCATATTTTAATAGGCAGTTGAGTGCCATTTTGGTTAGCCTGAGTTAAAATTGGTATTTTGGGGAGATGGTTAGGGATTGAATTTCTTGTCCCATAAAGCGAGTCCACTCTTCCGTGAAATTCTGTCCTATGAATAAGAAGGTGTATTTTTTCTAGGCTAAAAATGGCAGGGCAAATAGAAGGCAAACACCTGGAAAATAGGGCTTTCGGAGAAAGGAGATGGAAAATGCCTTTGACTTTCTGAGTTCTGGATCAATGGCTCAGGGTTGAAAAGTACATTTTCCGTTTCGTCATTAAATATGAACTTCTTTCTTTTCTCTCTATTTTCACTCAAATCACTTTATCCCTGACTTCACGAGTGATTTTAACTAACTAGCCCTGAGTTTTCCTCATTTACCTTATTGTTCCGCACCAATTTTACAAATATTATATGTTTGGCAATGTATTTAAACCTTGAAGCCTAATTGCAATTTATTTATAATTAACTTATACAATTTACTTATTTACAATGTTGAACTAAACAAACTTTAATTCAAGAAACAAACTAATAAAAAAGTCCGTCAAGCAGGAGCTGCATAACTAAGCACTATCCTCAGAATTTGAGTAGTGTAGACTGCATTACTAAATTATTTGCTGTAAATAACCTATATAAATAAAATAAAAACGTGAATAGTTCTGCTCACTAATAGTTCAATTATTAATTTTGTAAACAATTTGCATCCAGAGTTATGTTTATACATGATACGACACTACTTAATAAATACACGAAGACATCATATTCCGTCTTTTGATCTGACGCAGGAAGAGATTACAGTCCCCCTAGTGGTAGAAAGCGCTCCTTGCGTCAGCTTTGTGAACCTGAGTCTGGCGGGCTAAGTCTATTGAAACGTAGTTAAAAGTAAAGCCTCCTTTCCAATAGACCTATTTACTTTATTTTTAAAACTCTCCTTTCTCATGTGTGAGAGTCGAGTGTCCTATTCTTAGTCGACAAAGAATGATTTCTTCCCTTCTTGTTCATCTCTTGCTCGAAGGGCCACTGTGCATGTAATTTCCCTTAGTTTGTTGTAGGTAGTTTCATACCAATTTCGCTGCAATTTTTGAAGAATAAACTTCCTGGCTTCGAGATCAAGCTCTTCCAGAAAATTCTCAATTTGCAACCCCGAGCAAATTAATTAATAACTAATTAATTTTCTCTCTTAAATATACAGTATAAAGGATTCTAAATTAGAAACCTGCAAGGAAATCTCAGTCCAACGAATGTTTCATTCAAATCTATGTGGAATATTCAGAACGTAGAGAGTGATTTGAGTCGATCACCTATTATATAGCACAAAGAATTTTCTCTCTTGAATAAACGTCATAGAGAATTCACAGGTCGATCCTTCTATTGGAATTTCCAACCTCAGCCCTTGAAAATTCACAGCGGAGTGAGTATTCGAAGCTAATCTCTGTTCTTGAGAACTCCTCAGTATACAAGATCCAAATATATTCTCTATTGTTGTCTAAATCCTGCCATTTTAAACTTACCTTCTCTCAGAACATTTCGAGGGAATGCGGTTATTCAGCCTGTTCAGGATTATAGATACATGCCTTAAAATATTAATGCATAGAGAATAATTACATTTTCACCCTTAATAATAACTTCAATATTACCTACCAATGACTACTGGAGACGTAGCAAGACCAAAGTTAGTAGTTAAGTTACCATGGTGAAAATATTGACAGATGTATTCTTCAGGATATACGTAAAACTATTGTTTTATTGGTTTTGTAATCCTGCAATTGCTCTTGTTTCATTTTTTTAGCTGAAGAAGGTTACCAAAGAGTATTTTTTGTAAGATTATAGATTTTTACAGATATATCATTCATGTTTCCTAGCCGAACTCTAACTATTTCCTGATCACATATTACCTCGACGGCCAATTACCTACACCTTATTTTGCATATTTCTGCATTTTTTTCTTCCTGAGCGGGTTTAGCCAAAGAGTTGGCCGATTTACTATTACCTAATTCATTGGGATCAGATGTCCAGTGATTGGTAATGTGCCTGTTAATCAAGTCAGTTTCAAATATTCTGTGTTTTAATATGATCTGTGTCTGATCACTAGTGGATCAAGTGAGTCCGTATAACAAAAATAATTAGATTTAAATGCTATCCCTCGTTACTACCGATTTGACGTAAACTATCCACCAACCTAAGAATTTTTTTTCACTATGATCTATTACTTCCGAAAATAAGAAAGTTTCTTTCTCATGTTATTAATAGGCCTTCTATCAAGTTACTCGAGCCTGGCAGCCGTTTTGGAATAAAAGAGAGGCAAACACCTGGAAAATGGGGGAAAAAATACCCTGACTTTTAGAGGAATCAATCAATGGCTGACGGAGGGTTTGGGTCCCTACTCAGCAGATGTTTGGGGTGCACAGCAGGAGGCCAACCCTGAGGAAATACGTGCTGGTATGGAGTTGTAGACCCTACCACTCATGTGGGGTTTTAGCCCGTTTCTTCACTCCGTCCATAAGGACGAAACCCTCTTAGGTTGGGCCTCATGACGGAATCCGGAAGTACCAACTAGAACATTTCACGTTTCATAACCCTGATATACCTGATATATATATATATATATATATATAAAATGTTCGTGTCACAGTGTTTGTAACAATACTCCTCCGAAACGGCTTGACTGAATTTAATGAAATTTTGTATGCCTATTAGGTAGAACTGAGATTAAGAGTAAACTATTTTTTCTTAGCCCAATGTGATAAGGGTAGTCCACCCCCCCCCCCCCCTCCAAAAAACACAAAAAAAAACACATACTTACAACTTATTTATTTCTTATTTGACTACCAAAATAATCACTAGAAGTAATTTGTATGGCAAAACAACGTTTCCCGTGTCAGCGCGTGTGTATATATATATATGTGTGTGTGTGTGTATATATATGTCTGAGTTGAGCAATTTCAATGCAATTTCGTAAAAAATATGTGGGATTCAAAAGGTCAAATTCGTTAACCAGCAGAATCTACCCCCCGCAACATTTGTTATTAGTAGGGACCGGATTCTTAGGTTTTCATCTATTTTTTTCTTTTCTCCTAAACATGATAATGATCGGTTTTTTATATGATTCGCGTCTTTTAGTATCATTCATCCAAATTTGTAAGAACCTAAAAAAAACTATCCTTGAATATCACCTAGAATCACCCAAATAACGATGGAATGGCCTAGACAGACCTAACCTTTAAAATAGAAAATATAATTCAATGAACTCATTTCCTCGATCAACCATATTTTCTTAAAAGCATTTTCCCGGATCCAGACGTTCAGGGATATTTTACTCGGAGTGTCGCTTCCACCAGAACCCATTTTAACACGCTGGGTAAAAAACAGTTGTTGACGCTTTGGATATGAATGAAGGAGCATTTCTATGGCGTCGATGTTCCTCCAGAGCAACGAGATTCGTGATGCATAAAAAAACTCATATTTCTGTTTTATTTTTATTTGGTCTGCTTTCTTTCTCTTCTCAATATACTATTCTACAAAATAATTTTATTTATTGTTTACTTTGATGACACTATTTATATACATTTTAATTTACCAATGATAAATTAATCAAAATTATTAATGATAAATTATACTTATTTTTTTTAACCTATTGAACGATTTTTATCTCCTAAAAAAATCCTAAAAAGACCTATTTTTGAACCTATTGAAACATTTTTACGACCTAAAAAAAAACTAAAATGGACTTTTAAATAAAAACCTATTTTGCCTGTTGCAAAAACCTAATTAGACGCTTATTTTATCCCAAAAATCCGGTCCCTATTTATTAGATACAATAACTCTTTTTCCAAATATCATTTTCAGGTTGTATGAACCTTTATTTCATATAAATATCATTGCGAGATGAGTTTATGGCACCTGTCGCATTCTCGGGGAACTGAAAAATACATTGCTTGATCTACTCAACTATTGTGGAAAGTATTACCAAAGTTGTTCGACGTTAATTGATGCGTTGGACTTGCAATTACAAGCAGGTGAGCTTTAATCATCCGAGGAAATATCCACGCTTCTAATATTTCTCTTCAATAACAATCTCCACCAGTGCACGAGATGAATTATTTTTTCGGGGTAAATCGCTGGAAACTCCGCGTACATTCGCTATAATGTCATTCCGTTTCAAAGATTCTCTACTCGGAATGATTTCCATCCTCTTCCGCTATTATTAATGTATCTCTCTCCATTATTTTTGAAAAATAACGCTGAATTCTAACAGAAATAAAATTTAGACTCCTAAGAACTGCATCTTCTTAGTGTGTACTTAATATAAGTAATTGTGCTATTAGTTAATAAGCTCTTAACAGAAATTCTAAATAATATTTTGGCAGGAAATAGGAAAACATGAGTATTTTTGCTGTATTGATAAACTAGTTTCATCCTTACGTGAATTTCATAAACTCTGCAATCCTAGAAACTGATGTTTAAGTGATTTAGGTTTCATAAAAACTGTGCGATAAGAGACTTCAATGAATAGCCAAATTTTTAGCAGTAAAATGCTTCTGATAAGTCAGTAGTTGCGTTTATCCAAATATTTACGGTTATTCACGAAATTTGGCCATTTTCTTTTTCTGGGTATAGCCGTAGTTCAAGATAGGGGAAAAAATAAAATGAAATAACCTGTTTTCACGCGGTTTGAAATAATAACGAAAACGCGCTAAGATGAAGTTTTCTGAGAGTTGGACTTTTTACTAATTATTCTTTTCCAAACCTCACGGTAGTTTCCTAGAATCCTATTTTTGAATAATGTAGAACAACTTGTTTTGAAATTACCCAGTTTTTCATGCCAAGTAGTGTGTACGAGTTAGCACGCGTGTTTATGTTTACTAAGGGCATTGACCAGGATTTTCTATTTTCTAGAGCCAATATTTATATTATCATAGCTACACCTTAAATAAAGAATGTGGTAATATAGAGACTTCTCCGCAAGCTTTTTATGTGAAATTTATAATGTAATTCAGAGAAATGTTCGGTTTCACAAACAATTTTAGTTCAATCAAGAATTTGATGACTATATGACATATGACATTGTAGTTTGCCCCATTAATCGTTAAATAATATGCTCTTAATCAGAGTGTTTTTATTTTTGCTCAATAAATGATTTTTGAAGTCACTGTGCATATTCGTGGTCTGCGTTGATTGTTCTACAGCGAAATAGTGTAAAAACTGTTCTTAGGATGAAGAAAAACTGTTATCTGAAGAAAAGCTTTTATATGAGACTTAGGAGAATCATCATGGTAACAGTACAACCCCTGGGAACCCGCATAAACAAGGAATTGAAGCATCCTACCGAGAAAATCAAGAAACAAATATGAGATAATTTCATATTAATGTTCTAATTTTTAATGAATTGTTGACAGTTCCTCTATCCACTGTTTTACATGAATGGGAAGAGATTAATGAACGAAAGGAACTTTATGTTGTACTACACGTGGGATGGCCAACCTTCCTGAAAATAGACTCAGGGTGAGATTTTACGGGCGAAAGGATTAAGGGTTAGCCAGGGAAGTGTGAAGCATAATGTCGTCCACCGCCCCCGAAATTTTAATTAATTGCCAAATGTTTTGCCTTTTTTTCTTCAATATAACTTTGTTGCTACATTTTTTTGTTATTAATATCGGGTTAATTGACTTTCCGTGATCTTGTTTACCTTTTCACATCAATAGGTTGTAAAATATTTCCTGAAAAATTTAATTTTAATGCTGTAAGACCATGATTTATAACCTCATTTGTAATATGTGATTAAGAAAAATATGGACGTGGACGGTATATTACCGGTAGTTATTGTTCGATCATAATAGGTAAAAAATAACACTCTTATTTATAAAAAAATCTGCCTCAAAGACAAGCTGTATAACTCAGCACATTCCTCAGAACTGCTTTCCTTCTTTTTGTTACCCGATGGAATATACGAAATATATATTTATTTATTTATTTATACTCATGGACAGATACCTTATTTATTGATATTATGAAAATCAATTACAATTATGTGGTTGAGGATGTAGAATAATTTATTCAGGGTAATGCATTATATTAATGTTTTTTGTAAACTAATTTCACAATTAATGTCAATACATTGACACAATGCATAAAAGGCTATTATGTACGAAATGTATTTATGGTCCATAGTGCATTAATTTTATGTAGCATATTATTAAGAAGGTTGTTTTGATTTATGACATTTGCAATGCCAAATTTACCACACAATTAGTATTTTATTCTTTTTTTGTGAATCAATTATGCCTTTTGTCAAGTGTATAATGTAATCTAAAATTAAACATATGAAATGATTTCTATTACGCAATATTTTGTAATCGTTCAGTTTATAGGTATTACAATTTTTTGTTTAATTATTAATGAAATTAGAGCAATTTTAATTCATTCACTTTTTTTTAGTCCCCTCCTTAATAATAAATTCGGATAAAACTTGCTTATGACGTCTACCTGATGATGCAGTAAACTCGTGGATATGAAATATCGATTTTTTATAACCTGTAAGTCACCGGAAAATACCTATCGTTTTAATACATTACATTTATAAATTATATATATATATATATATATATATATATATATATATATATATATACACGAAAAAGGTCTTGTATGAAAAAGTTCATTTCAAGTATGGTCCGATTCCGAAAGGAAAAGGAGCTATGTCCAATTTTCTGTTGTTTTTTTTAACGTAGTCATGTTTTTTGATGAATAAGAAAGGATTTCTCAAAAACTATTCAAGATTATTAAATTCTAATTATGCTATCATAAAATAGACAAAATTTCCGTTGAAAAGACAGTAATTTAATTCACTAAAATCATTATTAAAAGATACTTTCTGGATGTGTAATAACGCACTTCTGTTTTAATCAATGAATCAGAGTTTTTTCGCGATTTTTTTCCTCAGCCCCCTAACTGACTACAGATTCAATACTTACGAGAAAACTTCTACATTTAGTAAGCATTAAATCCATGCAAATAAATTGGAGGTTTATTCGGGGATAAATTGAATGATTGGCTCCCTTTTGTCAAAAAAATGTAGAATGTAGTTTTGTTACTTTCAAATACCTTGTGTGAAAAAATTAAAAATTATTCATTTTTTAATGGCCAAACTAGGGGTATGTATTATCCAGTCCAGAAGCAATAAAAAGTAACTGAAAGAAATGATTGGAAAAGTTTTTCATTTGGAAGATCTGTTACATTTTGTGTTTAACAAATTTTCATTGATTTCTCATTTAAACGATGTTGTTGGCATTAAAATATTTGCTAATATATTTGAAAATTTGCTTTATCAACTTGGCTAGTGGATCCATCCACTGTCTGCACATAGCACTGGTGCTATGTGCAGGACAGCAATCCACGAGGAGCCATGAATCTATGTGCTAGCGGAAGGTCTTCCAATGCAATAGGTCGGTGGTATATAAATCGTGTGGAGGTTTAAAAATATGTTGAATCAAACCTGTCAGGAATCAGGATTGGCTGAAGAAGACATTCGTCCTGAATTCTGCACCACTCGTTAACTTGGAGCTGATACTGATTTTGTGATCTTCACAGGGCATAAGGATTAACATGAGACCAAGTATGCGAATTAGGAATGTTAAATATTCCATTCCGTGCGAATGTGGCCTTGTATGTCCACAAAATGTTGCGGCCGAACTGAGGATTAACATTTTTCCTTCCGTAATGTTTTGCACAATATTTAGTTTTATTTCAAATTTTATTTGAAAACATTTCAAATTATGTTTAAATTCTGGATTACAATTATTCAACTACCCTGAAATCTTTTTGAATTCTCCGCTCAAAATTTTTAGTCAAAACTGGGTAAAACATAAATCAATGAAAAATTGAAAAACATGAAATGTAACAGATCTCTCAAATGAAAAACTTTTCCAATCGTTTCATTCAGTTAGATTTATTGCTTCCGGAATGGACAATGGATACCCACAGTTTGACCATTAAAAAATGAGTAATTATTAATTTCTTCACACAAGCTACTTGAAAGTAACAAAATTACATTCCACATTTTTTTTTGACAAAAGGGAGCCAATCGTTCAATTTATTCCTTAATAAACCTCCACTTCATTTTCACCGATTTAATGCTTACTAAATAAGAAAGAAAATATATATATATATATATATATATATATATATATATATATAAATATATATATATATTTATATATATACACATATATATACTCTGTTTCGGTTACTCAAAAATTTGGAATGACTTGAAAATATTTTCGCTTGCTTAACATTTATCGAAACTCACGTTACGTTTGGAAAATAGGAAGTATATAAGAAAAAAGTAATAACAGAATTGAGTCGTTTTGAAATTCAGGACTAATTTGTTAAATCTATATACCTATTGATGCATAGTTTGGTTTGCTAAAAATCGGTTGCGTTAACGCAGGATACAAAAAATTGCAGGTGTATGAATGAGTTAACGTGAAGGAGACACGAGAGTGAGACAGAAGGATGGAGGGAGGTTATACGTTTGATATGTGGTTTTCTCCATTAGGGTGTATGGTGTCAGGTGTATGGTGTGTGCTTCTGACGGCTGCCTCCCCTGTCCCTTGCACTTGTGTCCGCGCTCTCGTCATGCTCACTTCTATCTCACAATGTAAATTTGAATAATTTCTCTTTCGATATTAATTTTACATCAATTTAATTTAAAATATATATTTATATTTAAATTGTGGTTTTAATATTTTATTTATTCTATAAATATTTTATTGCGTAAGATATCAAATTGGTTGGTAGGAATGTTATACCTTTCGAATGACAGCAGACTACTTTTTTTTCTGAATTGTACACCCAGTCTGCAAAAAAGTAGTCAGTACTACTTTCGCAAAAAAGCACTGTGGAAAGGTGCCTCATGTTTCTGAAATACCTGATGTCAATATTTTTTCATTTCTTGCATTTCGTCATATGTCAGAACTAGCTACCTGGAGATTTACTGATTACCTTTGAGCAACGAATCTCAAACTTTCACCTTCTACTTATAGGCCCTTGAAATGTCTCTCATACATATTGTACCAGTAGTGTTCCGGTACGTGTAGTATATATGTTTACATTGCTTTAACTACATGAACTGTTACTTTAAGACTAATACCGCTGATTTTTCAGTTCAACCATCTCAAGTGAAGAAATCTGTCCTACCAATATTTTTTTGTAAAGCTGATCAAATTTTTCTAGTGGTTTATTTGTGCGTTTAATACTAAAATATTTTTTTCGTTTTAATTAGAGATCTTTTGTTTGTAATACCCGTTCTTTACGAACTATAGACGGCAAACTAAAATGGCCACTGTTGCCTTCAGTGGTTTTTGGGACATTTTAGAGTCAAGTATCCGTTTTTTTAGATTGCATTCCATCAGCTAATTACATTCAGTTTTATTAAATTAAAAGAAAAAAAGTAGTTTCTGTTTTACATGTTGGAATAACCCACCATAGTGGGGAGTTTATTGTGAAGTACATGTGCCATCCTTCCTGAACTCTACACTATGAAAATAGTGTAAAATATAAAATAACTTTGTAATGAGATAGTTATTGTATTAGGTATATAGTTATAAACTTAGTTGCTATACAAGACATTACAATGAATAATGATTGAGTGATGTTAAGGCTTCGGTCACCACAAGTAGCTGTCTTCCGTATGCTTTCTTAGTCTTGGATGAGTTGCAGGGGTGTAGACGGTGTTCTCTCAATTCTAATCAGTTATTTTATTTTTTTAAATAGTATGTAAGGTGATATAAGGACTCTTGAAGTAGAAGTTTGACCTTCGTACGCTTAGACTATGGAATTAAGAGTTAAAGTAATTTTAGTTTAATTAGTTAAATGACACCGGAGAAGTTTTAATTATTTGACTAATTATTAAAAATAATTTTATAAAGTTGCCTCCTGTAAATAAATTAAAAACATAATATCGTAGAGATATTAGTTTTTATTAAAAAGTCATTATATTTTATTCATTTGGTTAATACATGGAATAGATAGGTCCCTTTAGTAGTTCAACATGAGTTTTTTTCTTGTTGCCTTGATCCTTCTTATCATGTATGACCTTTCCCATGTTTTTTAAAAGAAAATATCTTGTGTGGTGCTATAATTATATTAATTGGTACAGATATGTAGATAATACATCTCATAACTATCAGATAATAATAATAAAAAATGTTCCGTCTTCAATTTTCCGTATATTGTGGTAACTTTTTAAAGAGTGGAAAAAATGTTTCGAACTTTATGAATACATCTTCATGAGTTTACACAAAGTAAAAAGTTTTAATAGGACTACCGTTGGGCGAGAGGGAATTTCCTGAGAAATAAGCTGTGTAGATAAGACAGGAGTAGGCCCTAGGAAGAGCTGGATTTAAATCGATGTGGAACCCTGTACCCGGCAGAGCCCCTGGCCTTACAACCCTCCCTTGGCAATTCAGCTCCGACTTTATGGTTATTTCCTCTTCGACCATAAACAATTTGGTAGCTCCTATATTAAAGCTTTAATGGTGTATTGTAATCCCTATTGCTTATTTTCTTTACTTGTACATGTATGTATAACTCCGCTCTGAGGTCTGGTTTGGTGTCTATTGGCGCTAGTGTTGCATCCTAACTGAATTACACTGAATGACGTTGTCTCTTGTAATGTCCTTGTTTGGTGTAAAGTTTGGGATTCCGGACCTCACATTTTGACAAATAATTGTACTGACCATACTATCTTTGGTATGCTGAACGATCTAAAAGTCCTAAAATATTTGTACATCTTACCGCTGATTCTGTGTTAACGCAGTGAGGATCTTTTTCAGGAGTAGAAATGAAAATAGTTACTTCCTTAAGGCAAGACATTTTACTATGAGCGCTAAGTAATTTTAGCGGCTCTTGAATCGGTTATCCCTTAGCTGTCAAGCTCAACGCATTATGGTGATCTAATGATGGTTACATGAGATGCTGGAAATTCTTAGCGTCACACAAAAAAAAAAAATGATCACGAGCGCTAAGAGCTGAGGGATAACCGATTCAAGAGCTGCTGAAATCACTTCATAGTAAAATGTTTTGTTTCAAGGAAGTGATGATTTCCATTTCCACTCTTTTCAAAATGATTATCTCTGCGTTGATACATCTTCATCAGTTGACACACTTCATCGAACTAACAGACATATTATGAAGCATCGATCGAGTTTTCGCAAACGTGTTTATAGTTTTCGTGACATTGAAAATTTATGTAACGGCTTGGTTGGTTTCCATATGAATTGGTATAGAATTTAATCACATTTGCAGAAAAATTGACTGGAGGAAAATCAATTTCTGGTGGTTAGAGCAAACAGAGACAGGATGGGTGATTGCTTGGACCGCAACAATAGCCTGTGGAAGCAGCTGCATCGGACGGACAGTCAGTGTTCACGGTCCGTTCCATAGCACAATGACATCGGGCTCTTTCTGTAATTGGCTAGGCGTGTCACTGTGTGCGTCATCCCATTCAACCACCAACGCCCTTATCTGGGGTCTGCCTTGTAAATACTCAGCTAAAGGGTGGCAGTATTTATTCCGACCCCTACCCATCGAAAACGTGTTAGAATGCAACCACCATGAAGTACTTGAGTCCAAAACTTTTAATCGCCATTCAAGTGTAAGATGCTGGCAAGGGGTGAACCCGTAGAGCTCATTAAATGTTAATTTTTTGTGTCACTGGAATACAAAAAGTCGGTCCCGGCCCAGCATACGACGTCCCTGAGGGCAGATACTATAGAGGTATCTGTTTCTTTCTTTTTTTTTTTTTTTTTTTTTTTTTTTTTTTTTTTTTTTTTTTTTTTTTTTTTATCGAGCGGCGAACTAGCTTGCTTTTCCTCTCTCCTTAACGGATTAAGGGCTGGGTGAATTTAGGGACGATAGGGGACGATCAAACATTCTCTGATAGTTCTTTTTTATTAAAAGTCTCCAAAATTTCCGGCTACAGGACACAATTTAGGGAACGTTGTGAGACATTTATGTAGAAATGCGGCGCTTATAATTAAATTTCATTACCTGAAGAGATAAATATGTCATCTACAAATCATTTTCTTCGGTCGTTCATTGGTGTTGGTTCCTCATAATGAACGACAAATAAATATACAACATATGCCTCCATTTATGATTTATTATTAAGAGTCTTTACATTTGCTTTTTTGCTGCTTTATTTTCGACGGACTGAAGATGAAGCCCCAGTCTTTGATGCGCGTGGTGATGTAGACGTACATTGTACATCTATTTATCCTTATCTCGTGTAAATATATATTAACTATAGAAATTTACGTATATAAAAAAAGGTTTGAGTTAGATATAATTTGTCTAACCTATTTGTAGTGTACAAATACGTTTTCCGCTGTAGGTTTATTACAAGGGGGCGGGGATGTTTATTTTGCTTATTTTCACTCTACAACTCCCTCGTTTGATGTGGATGTTGTAAAGCGAGCTTCATTGCAATTACAAAAATCGACAAATATTTTCGACGATCAACAATAATAACCGCTATAATGTGTTCGCGCAAAAGCTTCCTAAACAACTATTTTTGGTTATGCTCGTTATAGATCTCTATCATTATTTTTATTTTTCCGGGGAGTTTCATTCCAGGAAAGTCAAATTTTAAGGAAAAGTTATGGGAGCATTAATAATTAGGCCGGTAGAAACCCTTACTCCTAATTGACAAATTTTCTTGTTTAACCAACGCTCTGTTTCGTTTGTTCTAGGAATGCTATGTAATGTGTATATAAATTTGCAACCGATATAAAAACATTATTTTAAAAATACTTTTGACATCTCAAGAAAAAAGGAGGGACTTTTATGACTAACAATTTTGTTTACATCTGTTCTACTGATATAGGTTCTACAGATATGGCGGTCTTAATCCCTAGTGATGATACGCTCATGGTTCTCTGTATTTATATGTTAACTATGACATATTTTATATAACGATTTTTTAAAATGTAATGAAGGTATTGACAAATTTTCCTAACAAGCGTACAAAAATGATTAGATCTTGGTATAAAAGTATACCGAAAGTATGTTTTATTTCATCGTGTCTTGAAACAATTCAAAGGAATTGTTCTTAAATATTTAATAGCTATTCTTTTACATTGGCGCGTGTGAATAAGAATTTGATTTTTACATTTGCTATTGAGTAATTAAATTTTGGCCAGTTCTTATGCACCACGCAATTCTAAATTTATTGTCAACATTCCTAAATAGATTGATTAGCGTGGCTTTCAGTTAAATTTCCAAAGAACACGAAAATGCATTTTTAACATTTTCGGAAAAATTGTTTACATCTTCATCAATGCTACATAGTAGATACCGAAAATGACACCTCCCCCCCTTAAAATTGATTTATATATATATATATATATATATATATAGAGAGAGAGAGAGAGAGAGAGAGAGATACACGACGCCCGCAGAGGTGTTTTTTGCCACGAATCTTATAGTTAGTGTTCTTGTAGCAAACGATTGAAAAAGTTTGTTAATAAGCAAAAGTATTCAGGAATTCAGCATACATTATTTTTCGTTTTTTTTTTTTTTACGGCGCACTGAAATCTGGGACATTAGTGCCGAAATTCATGGTACAGTGAGGAATTTTCTCAATGGGCCCTGAAATGAGAAAAACCCCTGCTGCTGGTGGGACTCGAACCCCCCCCCTCTTACTCATGAAAATCCATGGCGTTAGCCACTAGACCACGGGGGAGACCCTAGTTAGGTATTTATTAATAAAATATCAAGAGTAATCATTTTAAAAGAATATATAGGTCGCAATCAGCCATACTAGTAATCGCAGTCCGTGTTACTTGAGCACAGAAAGTTAACCGTTTTCCACCATACCATGACAGTATGGATGTGATGCCACCATACCATAAGGGTACGGAAGTGGTGCCCTAACTAGGCCCCGCATGCATTGCTAAACATCCCCAGATAAAAGCGGTTTTATTTACACCCTTCTCATCCCTCCTACCAGTTCCACGACCCCCTCTACAACTCTTTTGAAGTCTCCCCTCCTGTAAGTTGTCACTCTTCAAGCCCTAAGTCTGATCTCGTTTCAAAATAGTTTAATTGTAAGCCCACATATGTCGTTTCAACATAGTTTAATTCCTAACCCTAAGTTGTCATTCGAGTATAGTTTAGATATAGTTTATTAGTAAACCCTTTCATTTATTTAGTTAATATCTGTTAAAGTTATTTTAACGTAGCTTAATAGTAAAAAATATGAAGACGTTTCAACACTATTTTATATTTACCACGTTCAACACTTAGATGTTCACTTGTAATGTCTCCAATGTTATTTGCGTAGTTCAATATCATTCATTTTGAGCATTAAATATGCCGTTAAATGGTATATATTATTTTTCTAAGTTGTACATAGAGAACCTAAATGAATAATTTACTTTAGAGAGGGTAATAAATAAACCCAGAATTAAAAATAAAAAATTGTCTTTATTTATTTTTAGACTATATTTGAACGATTTTAGCACAATTCGATGTTATGTATATGTGTGCACATTTTTACACACACACACACACACACATATTTATATATATATATATATATATATATATATATACACACATACATACATACGTGTATGCGTCCGTGTGGTGTGTCTGTTAACGCGAAGGATTCAAGTCGAAAAATGTGTTAACATTACTCGGGATACTTCGAAAGAGAAAGATGTGTTGTAAGAGTGAATTAAATCAGTTTGTTGGGATTGTTTTAATTGTTTCCATGACCTCAGTAGGGGTAATTTATTTTAAAGTTAAAAGTCGTTAGTTACATAAAAATTAAAACTGAATTTTTTAAATTATAATTAATGAAAATTATTTTATTTTGAGTTAATTACTCAAGGCATTGTTCGCAAAACCAGTTATTATGATTTATGTTTTGTCAATTAACGGACATATTTATTTAATATTAATATTCCAGGATAACCATTTGTGGTAATATACATGCAATCTGACAATTAATATGCAATCCGTTAGTAACGTGCATTAATAAATAGTTTAGAAGTAGATAAATTGTGCAGATAAATAAATACTTAAAGAAATTGTAATTGTATACGTCTGTGTCTTAGAATGAGATTTATTTATTAATTCTTCAAATGAATTTTTATCACTGGAGTTCGTCTCCCTGAAGTTGTTTCAATACTAAAAAAAGTCCAACTCGCAGGAACTGCCTCATCTTAGCGCGGTTCCGTTCTTATCCCTAGTCTAATTTCGAAAGATTAAAATAGAAGCAGTTATTATTTTGTTGAGAGGAGATCGTTGACCGTTGATGATGCAAGGTAGGGATTGTCGGGGTTAGGTCACTTAATAATATATACCCCATATGTGTATGTATGTGGGCATATATATGTACATATGTGTGCGTGTATATGTGTATGTGTATATGCTTATATATAAATATATAAATATATGTATATATATATATATATATATATATATATATATATATATATATATGTTAGGTATATTTACATAGATATGTGCATATATTAGTGTAAAATATGTCCTACTTGTATTTACAGCCCTGATGAAGGCTTGAAGTTCAAGCCGAAACGTCGGCACAATAATAAAACCATTTTTACGATAAAATGTAGTTTTATTAAGTAGCAGTGACCGAACCCCGACAGTTATTATTTTGGTTCCACCAGGCTTGAAAGGTAGGATTTACAATCTTACCTGGAAGGGTCAGCAACACTTGAAACGGTCCCGCTAGTTACAAGGTCTTGGAATCTTGGAACTCTATGTTTCTAACAATAAATTGTTTTTGTTATTTTACTTAACCTGTTTTATTTTCGAATATATTATCCAACTATAAGCAATTAAAAAATAACAAGGAATAAAAAACAGACAAAAAGAACAGTTCGAATAAACGAAATCAATTACTTTAAAGCTTTAAGCTCTTATTTCTCCGATTGACATCGCCTAATCAAAACTTTCATTAGAACCTTTTATGTAGAGCATTTAATAAGCTTTCTAATGGTATTCTTCCGTTTACCAAGATTTTCAACCGTTTTCGAGATATTAATGAAAGTTTCCAAAATTTACATTATTTCTAGCAACAGAAAATTGGTCTCATTTTTCATATCCTGTTTTACACACAAACTTTTCCCAACATAAGAAATTAAAAAAATAAAAAACCAAGGGAAAGAGACAAAAATTACAAAAAGAACGACAAAAACCCGTTCATAAGAACAAAACAGACGTATTTGAAGTTTTAAGCACTTATTTCTCCGATTGACATAACCTAATCAAAAATACTTTTAGAATCATTGTTGTAGAGAATTTAGTAAGCTTTCAAATAGTTTCTATCCACCTACCACGATTTCCCAACCGTGTTCGAGATATTAATGAAAGTATACGAAGTTCCCAAAACTTTTCATGTCTGTTCATAAAATATTTTATTCTAACCCTTCCTTAACTCCAAACGTAACATAACTTTTAACATATTAGTTTTAATGAAAGTAGAACATGCAGATAATGTTTCAACTGAATCCCGTGATTCTAAGTACCCAAACCGAAAACGGCATTCAAAAACTATTTTTCCAATTTTCTCGAAAACGGTTAAAGCGATAGCTTTGAAAATGGTCTCATTCGTTTTCCTAGCCCAAGAAGCCTATAAAAAGAGTACTTACAAGCTTATGAACTCAAAAACGTAAGCGTTACGATTTTTTCTGCGCGAATTTCGCCCCAAACGCCATCTTCCAGTGGGCAGATTTTGCTGGTTAACGAACTTGACCTTTAAAATTAGACGAGGGATTTTTGTACCAAATTTCATCAAAATCGGACCATCAGGGAAGCCAGAAATGAGAGAACAGACAAATATATATATATATATATATATATATATATATATATATATATATATATATATATATATATATATACAAATTTGAACCACCGTTATTTTCGGTCTCTAGGGGTTCTGAAACGCGAAATTTTCTTGTCGGCACTTCCGGATTGTTTCATTGTATCAACCTTATAAGCGGGGTTCCTCCCTATGGGGGAGGGAGGAACCGCGCTAAAAGAAGGTGGATACATTGGCTCAAAGGTTACAGTAAAATATTTTACAAATTCTTTTCTGCAAAATGTACAAATTACGCGATTGTCAAAAGTACTAATTCATTCGAGGGAAATGTTTAATTTTCAAAAGAAATATAATAACATTTATTGCACGAAAATAGAAGATAACAGGTGGCGTTTTTTATAACTTTTTTATTTAATCCCTGGAAAAAATATTATTCTTTATATAAAAGCAAGGTTTATTTAATTATTTAGGATTATTTTAATATACTGGTTTCTTCAATATTTATGCATTCCAAGTTTTATTGAGCTACCAACAGATAATATATATATATAAATATATATATATATATATATATATATATATATATATATATATATATATATACATACATTGTATGGTTGGAATTCTGTCTGCCTTATGATTAGAAAGCTACTGGGATTTATAAGACCTACTATAATAGGTCTTATGAACTACTTATTATTATAATAAGGGGAACAATAAAAATATATATATATATATATATATATATATATATATATATATATATATATATATACATAAATCATTCAGTTACTACAGAACAATTTTCTTTTTCTTAATAAATTATCATAATCTAGCCTAATGAAATATTTCACCACTATTTATGTTTTGTGTGGTTTTACCACATAATATGGGATGTGTTAATTATTTGTGTCAGTTATTAAATTATTTACTTGGTTTCAAGAGCCCCCATGTAAAGCGATTCTGTTTTTATGTTGTTGTTACCCTGAACAGGTTATATAACGAAGTAAACATAATTTTAAAACCTGAGACAGGAAATAAAAACGATATAAGGCTTTGAGAGGAAGGCTACTTATGACTTCGAATCCGATCACGTAATCCGGAATTGTCGTCTAGAAAATGACACATTTTAGAACTCATAGATTGCGTTTTCGTGGACTATGAGTTCTGAAACATGACGTTTCTCGCCGGCTCTTTCGGATTCAAATATATTTATAAATATATATACTTATACTTTAGTATTTTCGAATATTTTCATATATATATATATATATATTGTAAACGGTTGAATCATCATAGTACGTGAATTGTAATCATTCGAAAGGTTACTAAATTTCCTAGAAGAACGTTACCGAAGTAATTTTTGGTGGGATGATCTGAGATGTATACGCTTCATTGCTCTGAACAGTTCTTGATGTCTGGATTCCTTAGTTTGTTTTTGCTAGTTGTATTTTCAATTGCTTGTACCAGTAAATTGATATTTTTAGTAATATAGAATACGTAAAATGAGAAAAACTTTTTCGTTTATTTATAATTAATATAAACTGCAGTTTGTTTTAATTATACATAATAAAGACCCTTATCTTAATGATTTTATCTGCATATTTTTTATATTATATTCACGTCATTTCTATTTGATGCTGAATGAAATACCTCCGAATGAATGTCTAGGTACACCTTGCTTCTAGAAGAGTTCTAAAATCAAACAAAGAATATATGGTGAAAGAGTTTGTTTCAATCAGATATTTGTTTTTGTTGTAGGGTTTTAATTATTTTTCCTGAAATGAGCCAAGATTTGTAATTTATTAAACGAAGTATTGCATAGTAGATATCTTGTTATATGAGTAAGATTTATTTTGTTGTAAAATCTTTTTAGATCATATTCTGTACAGTAAAGTTAGTTCAGTTAATACAGAAGTTTACAAACAGCAAGCAGGATTTCAAGCGTTTATTATGATGTTAATTAACTCAGAAAAACAAATTCCTAAAATGTATTATATACATCGAAATTAACCAAAAGCTAATTTTGGATGAGTAAGTATTAATAAGAGATGGGATGGCTCCATGGACCTTAATTTGAACAAATTATTATCATATTACTTCTTGGTAACTATGCGAATTATGCATAAAATCATAATGCAATCTATTGATTATCACTGATAGTACTGTTCGTCTATTAGAAGCCTAAATATTTTAATGGTAATACAATATTAAATCTTTCTGATGCAAATTCCGATTCACTAACGTAATCAAAGTAGCTACGATGTATATTTAATGGTGTTGAAATTTCATTATTAGCTTGTATCAATTTATGAAATCACACCAGGCTGTCACCTTTAATTTTACCAAATTCAGTTTGCTAATAAAGCTTACCGATGTGCACCCTTTGCTATAAACGTTTTTTTCCTAACGTTTGTGCAGAACTTTTAAGACATGGAACACTCATAAATAATGAATATATTGAAAGTAATGGGGGTAATTGTTCTTCGTCAAGTACAAAGTAACAAGCTTTAGTATGTTAATAAATTAAAGTCGAACAACTTTTGTAATATTTTCCACAATAGTTAATAGTCGGAGAGCTGGCAACGCGCTTTTCATGAAGTGTTTTATGCACCCTGAAATTTTGCTATAATGTACCTCTTGGGTATATAAGAATGTAAGTATGTGTTTCCCGGACATACCTTAGAACACCAGGTACTGCGCATAGGGGAAAGTTGCAAAACAATATTGCCCAAAAATAGTGTTTTATTCAGAAGCCAACTATTATTAATGAAAAAAAATTGGAAATTAAGGCAATTTTAAAATTAATAATAAATAAAGCAGGCACTTTTAAGAAGGTTAAAATGTAAATTTAAAAAAATAATATATTTTTAATATTAAACGAAGTGCTTTATTCACGCTGCGATTTAAACAGCGTCTTCAATAAACATGTTTGAAAATAATTATAAAAGGGCAGACACTTTTGTGGGGTTTAATTATCAGGAAACATAAAAATAAATGTTGCCTATGATAGACTGCTATTCGCGTCTACCGTAAGAGTGAATGTGTGCACCACGCAGTTGTGGTTATTCTCTGTGCTCTCATTGTTTCTTGCTCACATGATCTTGTATAGCTGTCCCGGTTTAAATGGCAGCGCGAATATAACTCTGATTTAATATTAGAATAAAAACAATTAAGTTTTTTTTTTTTTTTTTTTTTTTTTTTACGTGTTATACCCCTTAAAAGTGTCTGCCATATTTATTATTCATTGTAAAATTGTCGTAATTTAACATTAAAGATAGTTGGTTTCTGAATAAAACTCTATTTTGGGGAACAATTTTTTTGCACTATTCCCCTATGCGCAGTACCTGGTGTTCCAAGGTATGTCTAGGAAACAGATTTTCAGACTTTCGAGGTTCATAAAACACTTCATGAAACGTTCGGTTTCTGGCTCTTGGACTATAGCGTACTATCTATAAATATTTTACTGATAGACGGTCAAATAAGAATTACCATAAACGAAGTATCAAAACACCTACACGATGGATTGTACCCTGCTGATAAACGCTACACTCGTATTATTTGTAGGGGAAACCCAAAAAGTAACATCGATGTGCTTCCGGGCTAGACTGGCGCATGCAGGGCTACAACAAAAAAAAATGGCGAGACAAGCTCAACCAGATATTATTTTGGTAGCGTTAATGGTATTCACCACTGTAGTACAATCGAAAGAAAATTAGAAAAATATAGGGAAAGAACTGTAACATTGTACAGTTGTAACAGAATTGGGAAAATTTCTAGAATACTCCCGAAGGATTCAAGGACATTTCGGCATAATTTTGGCTTATGAGATGAACTTAACAATAATAGGAGATCATATGTGAACACAAATTAAGCTTAAGATAAAATTTCGGCTACTCAAAAAAAAGCATCTAAAGTCAGCTCATAAAGAGATTTTCTTCGAACTTGAAAAATTATTCATGCTACTAAAGCATTGTCTGTGATCTGAAACTACAAAGGATTAAAAAGACTCAAGAATAAAAAAAAAAAAAAAAAAAAAAAAAAAAAAAAAAATATCACTCAGTTCAAGCTATCACGGAGTTCAATATAAAACCTGGCGAATCACAGTAAGATTCCTATTGAATCCTTCCTGCTTCTTGTTCTAAACATCTATCTGTTTAATCATTAACCTACTAGTAATTCATAAATAAATTAAATAACATTTACTAGAAACATAATGAATATTTCTCGAGAATCTATGGTCCCCGATCTCAGGGATTGTCCCAGGAACTATCCACCAACACGAACTAAGTGGAGTAAGAAGTTCTTAATAATGAACTTTTCTGAAAACCCTGAAAAGAAATCCTTTAAAGATTACAGCCCATTTCAGGTTTGCAGATTCATTAAAAACTTCGCTCCTAGAGCGAAAATTACTATCCATCAATCCGGGTCTGTCCTACTTGAAATAAATAATCAACAAGATTATACTAACCTGAAAAACATAAAAACATATGAAAACTATACAATTTACTTCAAAGACCACAACTCATTCAGCACAAGCCGTGGAATAATAACTTGTTCAGCAATCAAACACTGTTCTGATGAAGAAATACTGTCTGAACTCACGAATCAAGGAGTCACTAAGATTAAGCGAATATATAAAACAGTTGGTGGCAAAAAGATTTCGACAGCTTCCTTTATTCTGACATTTGACAAAAGTGAATTACCAGCTAAGATCGTACTAGATTTCCAAATCATAGGTGTCAATCCTTACTTTAAACCACTGCAGTGTTTTAATTGTTTCGATTATCGGCACCATGCTTACAGCTGCAAGACCATCCTTTGTGGTTACTGCAACAATCCCAGGCACGAGGGAGAATGCAAGGCTGATAAAGTATGCAAACACTGTTCATCTACTCATCCTTCGTGGTCCAATAAATGCCCAAAATTTTTAAAGGAACGCCGCATCGAAGAAATTAGATTAACAAATAAAATTTCGTATAAACAGGCAGAGAGAATATTTGAAAAGTATCAACGAAATGAACAAGTTGAAAGAAACATTATTCCGTCGTACAAAAACATATTGGCAAAATCGTCTTCAGAAGGCCCTCTTCTAGAAGAGATTGCCAAGCTGTCATCAGTCATAGAATCTTTAGTAACAAAAGTAAATTTACTTGAAAATCTACTGACTCCTTGTCATGAAAAATCGGTGGATTCTAAGACTAACCTAGGATTAGCGACTGAGTTAGGATTGGTGACACAAAGTACAAGCCCGCTAGTAAATGTACCGAAACACCGTAAAAGTACAGCTAACAAATCCGATAATAAAAAACAAAATTGTGAAACACCCAGAGTAAAGACACGTAGTCATAAGGAGATCATACAATATCCGAATAATGGCACTCCAAATAAAGAGGGAAAAAACGGAAGGAAGTCTAATAATGGGAACGCTCTAAAGACAATGATTTTTTGATGTTAGATAATAACCAAGAAAATGTTATCTACACATCTATAAAATTTATAAAAACCTTTCCCTATTTAATTATCGTTACATTTTGTTATCGTTCCCAATATGCCGAAAAGAAAATATTCTCTCAGAATAGACAACAAATATGTAGAATCATTTATAAAATATTTGCTTATAGAATTTTATCAATTCTTGACAAATGTTGACTTTCCATGAACATTATACAGTGGAATATCAATGGTATAAACATGCACAGGGAATATTTTAATTTACTTCTCTCAAATACCAATCCTGACTGCTTATGCTTGCAAGAAACCCACCTTCAGCGAAGACATCAATTCAATATTAAAGGTTACAATGTTGTGAGAAAAGATAGGCCTGATGATGTGTGTGCTTGGGGAGGTGTGGCTATCGCTATCAAAGACCACTTTTATTATGAAACTATAGACTTAACGACACGACTAGAAGCTGTGGCAGTTCGCATTTGGACTTCTGAACCAATTACAATATGCAGCATTTACATTCCTCCATCAGAACCATTCACTTCGAACGACATACACGATTTGATCTGCAACTTCCAGAGACCATTCCTTTTACTTGGGGACTTCAATGGACACGATCAGTTGTGGGGGTCAATAAAACGCGATGTTGGTCATAGGGGGAAACAGATTATAAAATTAATACACGAAAATACTTTCATAAGTCTACTAAACTCAGAAGCTAGTACACATTTTTGTGCTCAGACAAATACATTTTCATCCGTAGACCTCAGTTTTTGTGATTCACGTCTCCTGCCTGTAGCTGAATGGAATGTTTTCGATAGCCTTTATGGAAGCGACCATTTCCCCATTCAAATCCAGTTGAACATAAAATGTACAAGAAATACAACGACACCACCGAAATGGAATTTTATTTATGCAAAGTGGGAATTATATGAAAAAAACGTTTCAGAAAGGCTAAAGGAAACTCCAAAATTTCAAATTGAAGAACTTGTTTCACATTTCACTGACGCTGTACTCGAATCCGCATATACTTCGATTCCCCAATACAATACCAAAGTCCACCGAAAGGTCCCTTGGTGGAATGAAAGCTGCAAAATAGCGATAACAGCCAAAAAGAAGGCTCTCAACAAGATGAGGAGAACTGGAAAGCTAGAAGACTCTATTGAATTTAAGAAACTCAGAGCTATAGCAAATAGAACTATTAAATCAGCTAAAAGGCAATCGTGGAAAGATTATGTCAGCTCCATTAATATTTCCACTCCCTCCAGAGACATTTGGCATAAAATTAAAAAAATTAGGGGTGTTGACTCAAGACGAAAAATTCCAGGTTTAAAAATAGGAGCTAATGTTATCACCAAACCAGAGGAAGTAGCTCATTGCCTTGGGGAATACTTCCAGGATGTTAGTTGTACTACAGGCTACGATCCGATATTCCAACAGTTCAAAGCCAAGCCAGAAGAGGAAGACCTTGACGTTATAGAAGAAGAATCAGAGGATTATAATAGACCTCTCACATTAGAAGAGTTGGAATTCGCTCTACACTTCTGTCGAGATAAAACTTCACCAGGGCCTGATCGAATTCCTTATATTTTGATTAAAAAACTCCCCAAAGAAGGAAAAATATTCTTATTATCAATTTATAATACAATTTGGAAAGAAAAGGTCTTTCCAGATTCATGGAAAAATTCGATTGTCATTCCTATTCCCAAAAAACTATTTAGCTCAAGGCCGGAAGACTTTCGCCCGATTTCCCTCATAAATTGTGCATCAAAAATTTTAGAAAAGATAATAAATAGAAGGCTTTACTATCTCCTTGAAAATCGCGGGTTGATATGTGCTAATCAATGTGGCTTCAGAAAAGGGCATTCAACTTTAGATCATTTAGTAACCCTTGAAAACGAAATACAAATAGCATTTTCGAAAAATGAACACCTAATTGCCGTTTTCATGGACATTGAAAAGGCTTACGACCGAATTTGGAGATACCTGGTGCTACAAACTCTTCTGAAGTGGGGTATTAAAGGCAGAATCTGGTCCTTCTTGAAAGAATTCTTGACAAACCGAACCTTCCAAGTTCGAGTAGAAAATCGACTCTCTGCGAAATTCATTCAAGAAAATGGAATACCCCAAGGGTCAACACTAAGTGTAACTCTCTTTCTGATAGCTATCAATTCTGTATCAGAATTAATAAGCCGACCTGTCGGATATACATTGTACGCAGATGATCTAGTTATTTTTGTGAGATCCTCTTCATTGGAATTCATAAAATGGAGGCTCCAAGAAACTATATTCCGATTTGAAAGATGGACCCGACAAACAGGCTTCTCTTTCTCAACTACGAAAACCCGAGCTCTACATTTCTGCAGAAAAGTTTGCCACTACAATCCACCAATATGTATATTCGATCAGCCAATCCATTATGTGGACAAAATGAAGTTCTTGGGTTTGACCTTCGACAAGAAGTTAAACTGGATCGAGCACATCAAAGATTTGAGAAACAAATGTTCAAAAAAGCTTTTTCTTCTAAAGTGTTTAGCGCATTCCAATTGGGGTGCCGATCGAGCAACCCTTTTACGAATATACAGAGTCCTCATAAGATCGGAACTCGATTACGGGTCGTTCATCTATTCCTCCGGTAATCAAAAAGCTCTCCGGATGCTCGATGTTGTACATAATGAAGCAATGAGGATAAGTACCGGAGCATTCCGAACATCACCGATCGAAAGTCTTCAAATGGAATGTGCAGAACCTTCTCTATACAATAGGAGATATTTCTTGGGACTTTGTTTCCTAGGCAAACTTCTTTCAAGAGGAACACATAGACTTCTTTGTGAAACCATAAAAACTCAACAACTACCGGCAAGTAATAGTTTCTGTTGTAGGATGAGGAAAACTTTAAATTCCCTAGAATTAGAACTTCCTAAGTTTTGGCAATCCAATCAAACAGTACAGCCTCCGTGGGACACTGATAAAGTACATATTGACAAAGAAATGCTAAATTTAAATAAAAAAGAGAACCCACCAAATATCATTGCTGAGTTTTTAGCACACCTTACAAACTATTTGGGCTATGAACCAATCTACACAGATGGATCCAAGTCTTCAAATGGAGTAAGATCTGCCTTTATAACAAGATCAACTCAAAAAGTCACTGCTCTACGAATGGAATGCAGCTCGTTTACTGCTGAAGCAGTTGCTATCTATGAAGCGATCAATTATGTAACGACTAATAAAATTCCAAAAACTGTCATAATATCAGACTCATTGAGTGTCTTAAGTACCCTGCAAGAAAGGGAATCCACTGAAGGTCTTATTCGTTCATGCAAGTATCTTTTAAATAAAGCAAAGAAGGCAAATCAAACGGTGGCATTCACGTGGGTTCCATCACACAGCGGCATAAGAGGTAATGAAGAAGTCGACAAACTTGCATCATCATTATCAGCCAATGATGAAGTAATTGATAGAATAACCTATTTAGACTGGAAAACCCTGGTAAAAGAAAACCTCTACAGACTCTGGACCAATAAGTGGCTTGAAATGGAGGAGAAAGGACTCAGGAAAATAAAGGACATTCCGAAGCGATGGCAGACAAGTGAACGTTCTTCAAGGAGAGAAGAAGTTGTCCTGTGCAGATTAAGAATCGGCCACTGTCTCCTCAGCCATGAACATCTCTTCCTTAACCTACATCCACCTACATGCAGCTGTGATATAGGACAACAATGGACGGTGGAGCATTTCTTGATATCATGCAGAAACTACACTTCCTTGAGAAAATCCATTGGAATTGGATCTTCTCTTGCAAAAATTCTTGGCGACAAAGAAGAAGACATACAAAAACTTTTTATTTTTTTAAAAAATTCAAATATGTATTCAAAATTTTAATTTTTATTTTTTATTATTATTTGTTTTAAAAAACAAATCCACTAAAATTGTAATTATTTATAATCATGTATTATTAACATTTCTTAACTTATATTTGAATCATTTATCATAATTATTATTATAAGTTATTTATGTAATATTATTTTCATTTATTCATACATCAATTCACTGCTTACAATTATCACATTTTCATATATTATTATTGTATGTTCATTACCACTTTAGTATAAAATATGTTTTTTATTTATTTTCTTACCATGCAATCGCCAATGATCCTACAGGATAGAGGCAAAATGAAAATTAAATAAATAAATAAATAA
>OX328127.1:47924001-48027560 GCA_946811695.1 Gonocerus acuteangulatus
TTAGAACCAGTAGGGCCTATATTGTGAATTCTTCTCCGGATCGTTTCCCCATTAATGCTGCTTTGAAGGGACTCCACTACAAGCAATTTCCACCCAACGCGAACGGAATAAGGACTTGTACAACATACTTTCCACTCACTTCTACCCAGCTAACAGGACTTTCGAGAAGCCTGGTAATAGGGAAGCATTCTTTTAAAGCCATAGCATGTCTTAATTCTTTTAGACATATATTTTCAGTGTTGAGGTGCAGATGGTTAGGCATCGAGGTTATAAGAAGTGAGGGAATAGTTGGGATTCGGATAAGAACAACTATCCAATTTTGATAAAAATCTATATTTAAAACGTTTCGGCATGCTCTTTGGCAGCTTTTTCTTTGTTGTTAGCTTAATAGGACTGCCAAATAGCATGTTGAAACGTTCCAAATATATATTTTTACGAAAATATGATTGTTGTTATTAGACGAATCCCAACTATGTGTTGAATTCTTACATTTTTAGTGCTTTCTTTGACTTTGGACTGACGATTCGACTGATAGTTATTTTATTTAGAGTCTTGAGAGAGGTGGCAATTAGACCACATAGGGTTCTGGTGGCCCCTAAATAGGTGTCTTTGAGGAGACGAAACATATAGGGCAGATAATGAAAAAAAAAAAAAAAAAACGGTATAAAAAGAAAATGTGTTACTTTTTTACTTACTCAAACCTTGTAGAAAGAAAATTTGAATTTAGAGAAACACTGTTTTAATTGTATGCATAAACGTATATTCAATTCTACTCATATAGTAAAGGTGCGGCGGTAAACGTTGACTTCACCATAAAAGTGATTGTTTTTGTTTTTTTTGTTCTTTGGAAAGGTGTGATTCCTCTTTATTACGAAGTGCTAACGGTTACTTGTCAGGGACATGTAGAGCAGCCGAAAAGTAGTCTTAGCTAAATATTTATATCTGATCAATATTTCTGAAAGCAAAGCTTAAGAAAATCTTATTATTATGTTTTCACCGATTCTTTTTTTCTCAGAAAGAACCGGCTGACTTATATGTTACTACAGGATTTTTGAGTACTCCTGCTATCGGTGAATGTCTGATAAGGCCTGAATGAGTTTGAAATCCCTTGCCAAGAAGAAATACCACATGCCAAAGAGCTTATCTCTAGGGAATTATGGAATTCATACTAGATGAGGCTTTTGTTCAGGACATTCTCTGCTTTGTAATCGCATTCTTAGTAATGATATGAATGGAAGTAAAACCTAGTACATTTGTGAAATAATTTGATGATTTAAGTACTAATATTTTCTCCGTTTTAATCATAAAAAAAAAGACTCTGACTTTGTTTTGACAAAGGCTCATTCCCTATGCCAGTGCTTATCTTATTTTTTAAATGTAAATATTTTTGTATTTTAGACGTATTGTAGTTCTTAGATCAAACTTCATCCGCAAGTATGATTACTGAGTACAGTAAATACTTATCGACCTCAAAGTACATTAAGCTATCTATTTTATTGGACACCCTCTATAACTTTTCCGTTTTCCGTTTCTTGGGGCAATAGTTATTGATAGGTTTATTTGAGGGACTTTATTTTGAGGATTAATGAAGCCCTATGTGGTGTTTTCCAGTGGAACTTGCTTTGTGACAAACATTTTGGAGCACAAACAGAGACGAAGTCCTAACTTCTCCTAGAACTGGTAAGCTTTTTGATTCAACTTTTGTGGTCTTCTTTTGTCCCCTTCCCACCGAGCTGGGGATCCTCTTGGCCTTGTTTCTAGCCTCGACTCCTGCCCGTTCAGGAAGGAAGGCTCTATCCAGAACCATTCTTGTTTCAAAACAATCCTTTGTTCTCAGCCATGGGGTAAAAAGTAGTTTGCTTTGGTTCTTTATACTTGATCCGCAATAACATTCTGTCATTTGATAAGAATCTGGCAGGAGTAAAATACATTGTATCACTGAATTTAACTCTTATACACTTCAATTAAATTTACTGAATTTGAAAAAATTGTCCTCTTCGAGTAATGTTTAGAATTGTCCTTTCATTTTTAGTGTTTTGTTTATTGTGTTCAGATTTCTACATATTAGTATATTTATAAAGGAAATTATAAATTATAAAAAAACTGGGGTTTGACCGCCTTTTTCTTTCAAGTAACTGTACATCAATTAAAATAGTATTGTCAGTAATTATTATTAAAAAAATCTTGTATTTTAAAAAACAAATCTTGTTATAAACAAATTATGACTTTAACGTAATTTTAAATGTATATACCCGAGACTACACTGTACAATAGAAGCATCTGCAAACAAGTAATGCATTTACACTAAATAATTTGGAAAAAAGAGCAACTATTAAATTAAATATTTTAAATAATTGTTTTGAAGATTGGCATTACATGACACTTTGGAAATATATAATACCCTTTAATATTTAATTTTAACACACACATATATATATATATATATATATATATATATATATATATATATATATATAGCTCGCCTCTTTGGTGCTTTAAGTAAATTTTCTTTTATATTTCATGGGGTTACTTTACTTTATGTTTTTTTTTTTATTTTGGCTACTGGGAAAACTGTCTTCGATGATAATTCACACCATAACGTATTATAAATTACAAAAATTGTTGTAAATTCGTCAATTGCTATTTTTCCTCGAAAATGTACCTAAATTAATACACGGTATCAAAATTAATAGTCTTATTATTGTTGGTCTTAAAGCTTTTATTGTTTTCTGACATTTTCACAATTCTGTCTTGGTTAGTCTATTAAAATACTTTTAGTTTTTATTTTATGTTCTTTTTGTTTATTTATTTTTTTCATTTTTTCCTTAGGTGTCGCCAGGGGAGACATCAACTTCGAAGAATCGAGGATTACTGTGATACAACGTTTTTTTGACTGTAAACATAAACAAAAAATAAATTTATCAAGAACATTGACTTTTTTCCTACGTGGGCTTTGTTATGTTGCATGTTCTAGTCAATTTTTGTAATATGCTATTTAATTTAAATATTGTAAATAAAGTATTGTACATATGTATTATAAGAGAAGTTTAAAATAAAAATAAAATTTGTCCTACGTTACTTTTGTTTTTTCATTACCTTGTATCAGCCTCCTGAAAAATACTAATTTAAATGTAGGTAAATATAATTAATAATAATAATAAAAAAAATCACAAAAAGTGAGAGTGAAAACAAAAATTAGTAATTGATATTTCACAGTGAAAAAAAAAATGTAAATTACAACTATGAATAAACTTTTTTTTAAGCTTAATTTTATATTGTCATAATCTGTACTGTCAGATATCGACTAAATACTGCGAAGTATTAGCCATTAACTCGTTACATACAGATGGAAAGTGGTGCGTATATTTTATTTTAAAACAAAACATGTAATATCAAAAGCTAATAAAAAAAACATATTTATCATTATGAATTTATCCATGCTTAATTAATTAATATTATTTATTTAGTATTCTCATTTCCTGAATTGTTACTATCATTAACCTGAGGACTGTTTCAATTAAAACGTATTAAAGATTCGTTTAATTGCGGAGGAAATAACGAATAAACTAAATGTCTACAAATTGTAGATCACTTCATTGAATTTGATACTCGAATAAAAACATTTTTGAAAAAATCAATTTTTTAGAGATGTATTCGAATGTTGTATTATCATTTTCACATTTGGGAACTTAAAAGAAGTACAAAGAAGTATTAAAAAGAGGTAAGCTTCTATCATAAACAGCAATACTCACTCAGAGCACATAAACGTTAGAAAGTGTAGAAAGAAAACATTGTTAGCACATTCATGCATTTCAATTTATTTTTTGTTTTTGTGTCCAAATGGGATAATTTTTTTTTTTTATAGACTAATAGAGCCACATAGATGTTAAATATTTTCTTGCAATAAAGACATCCTTTTACACAAATATACTTGTGTAAACACAACCTTTTTTAAATAATTAATTCTCCAGTATCATGCAAAAAAAAACCTTCAGGAGCAATACATTGGCAGCACTCAATTTACCGTAATTACCCTGAATATTAATTATATTCAACAGAAATAAGCACTTACTCTTAAGAAACCTATTTTGCTAGTTAAAATTTTATATATGTGTGTGTATATATATATATATATATATATATATATATATATATATATATATATATATGATTCATGTTTTGGGAGAACTGTGTTCGAAACTTAGGCGTGCAGTTTTAATTTTAATGACGTCGTTCCTGGGCTAGGGTCTCAAACCTGTGATTACACCCTGCCTTCAATGGGTACAAAGGGACATCATGGATTGATAGTCGCTCAATTCATTTAGATTTTATTTCTTTCTTGGGCGGAAAAAACCTTACATTCAATTTTTTACTTAAAGTTATTTTCCATTGAGTGCTGTATTACATACTGTGGATTTTCTTGCTCAATAATTAAGTACAAATTATGTTAATGTCCAGAGTTACCAATTCTCAGCCGGGTCAAATAACTGCGTCTCTTCGACTGTTGCTTGAACTGGATAGCCATTCTTTTATCATAGGTTTTATTTTCGAACTGTTAAGCCTATGATTTTTGCCAGTATAATGATATAATGTATCTTGTTCCGTTTTCCAAACTTGCCAAGGTGAGCTCGTTACGAAATGTAGGTATATTTGATTTTTCAGTAGCTGTTTCGGCTGTCGGCCAAAGAACATCTACCTGACTTATCGTAATCACATAGCATGGTAATGTGTCTTATGTGAATTCTAAATAAAATTTATTTTAATAGTGATTGATGTGTATAGAATGTAAGATGATGTATTAAAAATAATATTGCGTCAAATGTGTGTTTTGATTTACAATCAAAATTTTATAAAAAGGATGAGTGCACAATATTAATTGTTTTATGGAGTACTAAAGTCTGAAAATTAAGGCACGTTTGTTTTATTTCTGCATTTATAAGAATTCATTAATTTAAAAAAAATATAGATTATGAATTTAGTGAATGAAAACCTTCCATGCAGAGTAGGAATTTATACGGCTGATATAATATGTGGGAAATAAGTTGTCAAGTAAGTTTCCGTTGTTTAGGAACTAGGAAATGCGTACTATGCATTTGCTCCTATTGCCGAGTACGGATCACTCATTATGATTGTTAAGTCGTAGTTTTGTTTATGTAAAGATTGTGTCACTATTAGCTTTATAGTATGTAGAGTTATACTCTGTACACTATCTTGTCTCGTCATGAGGTGTAAGTGCCGTGAATGGCAACAATTCGTAAGTGATTTCAGACCATCTCTTGTCTCTATTTTATCTCTTGTTCAACTTTTCTTCTTAACCCATTTACTAAATGCCTTGTTTTATTTGTCGATGCTAGTTATTTTTTATCTAGATTGTTGTCACTTCTGTAATTAATCTCCTGGCTGTTCGTGCGATTTGTCCTTGTTTCCTGGGAGCCGACATATACTTATTAAATTATTCGTCCAGTAAATCCGTTCTAGTATTTTAAAATAATTGGATTTTAGTTGTATATATTCTAAAACTTTATTAGTGCTTTCCGCGTTAAAAGGCTATATTCTTTGCTTTTACAGCAGATGACGGAGTTCCTTCGACTCTTTGTTGTGTCACTCTCCTTTGATTCGTACCTAATACGTTATTTGTAGTGTAGTGTTTGCAATGTGTGAGGGAGGCCTGACCTATTGCTTTAAGAGAATAATTCTACAATCCGGATGCTGCTGAATTGGGTCGTATCCTTCAGCAACCCTAACACAATACGTTCGAGGAGCAATCTTCATCGGTAAACATGTAAGAAATAAACATCAGATTGACATTCTTATTTTATTATGTTGTTATTTCATATTAGAAAAATCATTCTAACTAATTCAACAATTATAAATTTAGTGATTTGTGAATTTATTTATTCCAGCAATTCCATTCCTCCTGGTATTGTGGCTATCAAGGCCGTAACATGCAGACTAGGGAGAAGGTTTGGTCAATACTAGGCTCCATCGCATGATTTTAGGCAGCCCGAGGAACGATCTGGGACTACGATTCCGCTCCTTGATCAACATTACTGTAGGATAAAGTCTTTCAGTGTGCGTCGAAGTTTCGAAATCAGGTCCTCAACGATATGAGTCGATTGATTAACTACTGAGAGAAACTCGCTTTTTCCTAATGGGATGTAACAAGTTTGTCGTGCTGTCGAAAAACGCCAGCGGACACTTTTTTGTTCGGTCTGGTTAGATGTGGTTCGGGATGGTTAGGTATGGTAAGGTATGTTCAGGGATGGTTAGGTATAGTTAGGTATGGTAGGTATGGTTAGGGACGGTTAGGAATAGTTAGGTGTGGTTAGGTATGGGTATGGGTAGGGGTAGTTAGGTGTGGTTAGGGATGGATAAGAATGGTTAGGTATGGTATGGATGGTTAGGTATGTTTAGTTATTGTTAGGGATGGTTAGGCATGCTTAGGTATGGTTAGGGATGGTTTGGTATGGTTAGGTATGGTTAGGGATCGTTAGGGATGGTAGGTATGGTTAGATATGGTTAGGTAAAGTAGGTATGGTTAGGAGTGGTTAGGTATGGTCAGGTATAGTTAGGGATGGTTAGGTGTGCTTTGGTATGGTTAGGTGTGGATAGGTATGGTTAGGAATGGTTAGGTATGGTTAGGTGTGGTCAGGTTTGATTATGGATGGTTAGGTGCGGTTAGGGATGGTTAGGTATGGTTAGGTGTGGTTAGGGATTGTTTGGGATAGTAAGGTATGGTTGGGATGGTTAGGTATGGTGACGCCGAACAAAAAAGTGTCACAGATAAGTGTCCGCTGGCGTTTTTCGGCGGCACGATAAACGTGTTATATCCCATTGGGAAGAAGCGAGTTTCTCTCAGTAGAAGTTGAATGAATTCATAGCAAAATTGATTGCTCTTAAATTTCGATCGACCATCTTTTGAGAATGTTGGAAAAAACTGTTTGTAAATTTCGGAATGCTTTTCAGTTTTTTTAGGGGGTTTTAAACGAATTTAGTGTTAATAAGAGTTTGTCATTATAATAAGGCATCACAATCAAGAAATGGATTGGCTTTTTTAGTACTTGGAATCCCCCGTTGTTTGAGTATTTATTTCTGCCGACATTATCAACAGTGTACGTTACGGTCATTTCAGCGTCAAAAAGTTAGACATTTCTTTCAATTAGATATTTATTTGTTGAAAGTGCTGCTAAATGGTTTTCTTTATTTTCACGGCAGGACGTTTGAATGGAAACGTAATTGCAATCCTATTAAAGGGCACCAGGGATAAGCATTATATTAAATCACGCTAAGAAGACACAGTTTCTGTGAGCCAGTAATTTATTACCTGGGGGGAGGGGGATAATGTTGCCTCTCAGGGATTCTCACACAACATTACAGACAATCATGATTTGCTAATAACAAGAACTATCCTACTGAAGTAGGTTAAACGATTCACTCGGGGAGTATACAAGAAGATATAAAACGTTCCTATTGCATTTAGTTTACAAAACATTACTTGTCTGTATACGGCGTCTTTCTCCTGTGGTTCGTCATGATGAAATTACGAATTTTGGACCTGCTCCCACCATCACTTCTTTAGACCCTTATCCTTATTTCTTTCTGACTAGTCTTTGGGAATGATAACAGATAATGAAAAGAAAATGAATTTTCAACGAGCAAATTTAAGAAATAATCTGTGTCATTTCTTATCTACAATTATCCTTGAAAGAATAAGTACCAGCTGTTCGAATATATTTCGGTCCCCGTAAATATGACAGCTGAGAACCCCCAGGGAATAATTGGGAATTGATTTTTCATGTATAGTAAATTTACTCATGTCCAGCCCTAGTATTTTGAGGAAGTCCTGAGCGGCTTGCGCGATCGTTCGTCTTGTACCTTACCGACAATAATAGCTTTGGACAATATGTATGCTATTATTGGAGCTGAGAACAACTCCAAATCTATATATATAAAAATCACGTGTCTGTCTGTTTTTCTGTTTTTCTGTTTGTTTGTTCCTTATACAAATCCACACCGTTTGTCTGATATTGACCAAACTTCGCACATAGATACGTCTTGATCCGGGAAATCTCGTAGTCTAGCTCAAAATCTTCTAGGATTCACAGTTCGGGAGTTACGCCTTCGAAAATGTCATTTATGAAGGAGTAAATTCTCCGAAATAGCCATTTTCTTCCAGTGTTGCAACTTCTTCAAAGAAGAAAGGCAATACAAAACGTTTTCTTTTTTTTTTGGGCGAAAAGTTTTTCTTTTGCAAAATAACTGATTACTTTTATTTTGTTTATATTGTTTGTTTATCTAAATGGTAGGTTTATATTCTCAGAGTTTGGACAAGATCTGATTTTAAGATCAATTTTCTTAATATCAGATCAATTTTCTTCATATCAAATCTTTTTTGATTTGATTGCCTAGGGCAACACTGGGCTCTAACCAGAATATGGAGTAATATCGTATAAGTAAGTATATCATAAAAATGTTCTGTGTTTATCTAATCATAATTTGGACTAATATCATATAAGTAAGTATTCATGTTTCTATTCAAAACTTCAATATTTTCAATACTTTTATTAAGGGGCGCTTTTATATTATTTCTATAGTAGAGAAGGAAGGTTGCAATGTCGGTTATATGAATGTCGGTTATGAAGTAATCTCTCACTCGCTGTTTCTCTTAAATTAATAAATGAATATGTTTGTACTGGTATTTGATGGAGAGGGTTGTAGTATGTGGAAAAACGCTTAACTTTATTTAATTCAAAAAACTGAAATGAAACATCAAGGAGAATCAAGTTTTGAACTTCAAGTACATTTAAGGGAGTAAAGAATCAGTTTATCTGGACCTGATATAAATTTATAAAACTTGTGTTGTAAAATGAATCGTGTCCCTTTTGAAAAAAGTAGGAACAAGGCTAAAAGTATTTTGGAATTGTTGACGGTGATGTATGTGGACCTTTTCTAACTATGAGTCTCAAAGGTGAAATATATTTTGTTTCATTTATAGATGATTATAGTAAGATTGCTAGGATTTAAACTATTAAACCTAAAACAGAAGTTTTTCATTCCTTTGTTCAATAAGTAAATGAGGTTAAAAACTTAGGAAATAAGAGAATTGGTATTATGAGATGTGACATTGGTAAGGAATATTTAAATAGTAAGAATTATGACTACCAAAAAAAAAGTGTATCAAAATTAATCCTTGCCCCACATATGTTCATGAATTAAACGGTGTTTGTGTGTGATTTACTAGAACAATATATCTCATTGCTTACTGGCAGAAGCTATTGTAGAAAAAAATGTTGGCCAGAAATGGTCAGTGCAGCAACTTATTTGAAAAATCTCTCTTTAGCTAACACCATTGAGAAAAAAATACCCTATGAAATATTTTTTTGAAAGGATCCAGATGTTTCTAACTTTAATTTATATGGTAGTAAAGATTTTGTTAGGAAACCAGAACAAATAACTTCTAAATGGGATAAAAAGGTGAATATGTGCATTTTAATCGGTTATAGTGATGTGGGATATAAAGTACTTTTGAATAATAAAATCATTGTCGCTAGGCATGTTTATGTTATCCAAGAAAACATAAGCTGTATTGGATTGGCTAAAGGGTGAATCTGATAAAGATCAAGCGATTGTGATTTTTGTGTAAAAGCTACAGATAGAGAAATAGATAGTTTGAAACAAAATAATGCTTGAGATTTTGTTGAAAATAAAAAAGTTGAAGATATCAAAAGGATTTAATGTTGAACAGATGGATGTAGAGACTACATTCTTAAATGATCATTTAGAACGAAAATCCACCATTGGTTTTCTTATTAGGTTATTTAGTATTGCATTATACTGTAAATCGATTAAACAAAAAGATGTTACGGAAGAGTCTACATTTGCAGAATATGTAGCTTTAAGTGAAGTTTATAGTTCTAAGACTTTCCAAAAAGATAGAAATTTTGTTTTATACATAAAGAACTTCTAAAAAATAAAGATTTTTTTTTTTAAACTCCTTTATAAAAAATGTCATTTTGTAAGGGACTTAAATTTATGAACTTAAAATTAATCCTCTTACATACATATGCAAATTGTTATATTTAACTTATTTTTTTATTTGCATATAGATAGATGTACATAATAAATTACATAAATGTTTATAATCATACAAATGAATGTATATAAATTAATTAATTTTCACCACATTTTGAAACATTATTTTATTATTATAAGAGCTGTGTGGTTTAGCAACCCTATTAATTTGGGCACCCCCTATTAATTTGGGTAACCCCTTTAATTTTTTTTTTAATAAAGTGTTCTTCTTCTTATAATATTTCTTTTGCATGCTATTTTTTTTTTTTTTTGCAGATAAATTAATGTATTGAAATATTATTTTTATAAGAAGAGGAAGTCACGTGAATTGTGGTGTTCTAATAAATAAATAAGTAATTAAATTGTCCATGCAATTTTTTATTAATTTAATATCCATAATAATTTAATCATTATATTCTGAGATATGCTTTCGTTTGTCTGAGATAGTTATATCCTCTGACTGTCACCATTTAGTCAGAGAGCTGGTAACGCACGTTTCATGAAGTGTTTTATGCACCTTGGAATTTTGCTGTATTGCACATACCTTGGAACACCAGGTACTGCACATAGGGGAAAGGTGTTAAAAAAATATGTCAAATATATAAAAATGGTATTTTATTCAGAAGCCAACAATATTTAATGTATAATTAAGGCAAGTTGCTTTATTTCTAGAACTACCACTACTGTCCTGTCCTGATGATTGGTGCTCTCACTCACTCTTACGGTTACACGCAGTGTATTGCAGTCTATCATCGGCTGAATTTATTTTCATGTTTGCTGATTACTAATCCTCACAAAAAGTGTCTGTCCTTTTGTAATTATTTTCAATTATGGTGTTTAAATAGCAGTGTGAATAAAAGACTTCATTTAATATTACAAAAAACCCACTTCGGTTTTTTTTTATATGTTATCCCCACTATTTTTGGCCCATAGTTTGTTACTGATTACCATGCGCAGTACCAGGTGTTTCAAGGTATGTCCAGCAACCACATACTTACCTTTTTATCTACACTAGAGACCCACTATAGCAAAATTTTAAGGCAAATAAAACACTTGAAAAGTGTGTTACCAGCTCTTGGACTAAATGTTTAAATACGGTTGCAATTCTGGTAAAAATATTGTTGCTCGCCAAGTCAATGTCGTTATTGAAATTCCCAAATACCTTTAATTCATTGTTGTCTATATATAAAAAAATATCTTAAATTTGTTTTTATTCTTAGAGGCCCCTATTTCCTATGATAGAAGGACTATCCTCATAGAAGAGCTCATGAACCATAAAATTTGAAACAGAAGCTTTAATAGAAAGGAAAAAAAAGTGAACAAAATTATGTGAAAGTGTATTTGAAACAACAAACTATGTTTTTAAAACTTTCCTTTTGGCATAAATAACATAAACCCTGCCCCATTTACCTACTTTTTCATTCATAAAAAAAACGCAGGTACTGATTATTAAATGAACAGGTAAACAATATAACACATTAATATTATATTTGTGCAACATTGAGGTTTTAGCTTTAGATGCAAAGCCCTTTAAATAAATAAATATTATTTAAAAAAAAAATCAATGAAAATAAAGAATATAGTTTCAGTTATAGATTATTACAACTTATAACTAATCATAACCTTAATTAAATGCCTCATTTTTATTGCTATTTTTTTATGAATATTTATTTATGGACCATATATTTTTTTTTTCTTTAAAAAAATTAAACACAGGGAGTTTGGTTTGGATTTTCTTTAAAACGGTATTGCAATTAAATTATTTGGAATCATTTAACTGTAATACCATTTTAAAATAAGGGTACTTTTTTAAATAAGTATACTTTTTAAAATAAGGGTACTTTTTAAAAAATAAGGATTAATTTATTTTCCACCCCACTTTCTCTAAAAAAATGGAAAATAATTTTTTCAGCCGAGCACTCAATTTATAATCTTATATTCTCATGATTTGGACAAATATCATATAATAATTAATTTTTTTAATATATAATATAAAGTAGGCGTACCATGGAAGGTGGGTTACAACTATTTAATATGAAGCATGTGTAGCATGGTACGCCCGGCTACAGATATTTAATATAAATTAGGTGTAGCATTGCACACCGGGTAACAGCTAGTGATCTATAAAAACCATAGGAGAATCCTATTTTTAAGATCTCGCCTAAACAATGCAGAAGACTTATTGTAAATTTGTTTTTCTATACTTCTACACCCTCTAGTGTAAAGGCGATTGTATTTCATGAACGACCAACTAATGGTATTTCATGCTTTTGATTTTTTTTTTTTCTTCATTACAATACTTTTTTATTTTTTTTTTTGTCGCTTACTTATTTTTATTAGTAATAAAAGGAAATTAACGTGAATCATGAAATACATAAAGTAGAAATAATATTAAATAACGGGGTCTCCCGTGGTCTAATGGCTAGCGCCTTGGATTCATAAGCGGGAGATGGTGGGTTCGATTCCCAACCTCCGGCAGGAATTTTATCATCCCACGGTTCGCTGGTAAAATTCCTCGCTGCACCCTGGATGTCGGCGCTAATGACCTAGATGTAGATGCGCCGTAAAAAAAAAAAAAAATATTAAATAACACGAAATCTAATAAGGCTAAATAAAAATAAAAATTAGTCTAATTTTTAATAAATGAAAAGAAAAATAAGAAAGTGACTAAATATGAATATATATATGTATATATATATATATATATATATATATATATATATATAATAATAAAAATAAATAATTAAAATAGAACTACTTGTAACCATCAAATTAGTAATTTGAATAAAATTAGTAATTTATTCTAGATATAATGTAGAATAATATGTAAGCACAAGAAGAATTTAAATAGACAGACTCCTTCGAGGTATCAAGCACTTATTTTTCCGCCTGAGATCTTCACATTGAAAATGTCTATAGAAACCTTTCTGTAGACCATTTAGTACGCTTGGGAATGGATGCTCTCCGCCACTTATTATTAAAATTGATCCATTTTTGAGGTAATGAGAGAATATGTATACATATATATATATATATATGTATATACTTATATACATATATACATGTACACAAATTCGAATCACCGTTATTTAAATACCACCGTGATCTGTGGGTTCTGAAATTTAAGATTTTTTAGTCGATACTTCCGGATTGCATCATGAAGTGAACCTCATAAGCGGTTTTACTCCCTATGAAGGGAAGGAGGGAAGAAACGACCTTAAAGCACAAAATAATTTTTGGTGATGGATAAAATAGTAGAAACTGAAGGTCAATTAATTAAAATAACTCCTAAACCTAAGTGCTCAATAAGCGAATAGAAGTTATTTAAGGGATAGGGATGCTTAAAGCTGCCGTTAAAACGGGTAGTGTTGGTTTAAACAGGTTTATAGGCCCTAACTCACCCCTCTTCAAACCTCCCTCTCTTCCTTCATTCAAACATATAATAGCTGCTTACTCTTTAGGCCCTGGGAGGTACGCCTCTTCAAAAACTGCCTCGCCTTATGAATGTCAGTCAGCATAAGGTAGTTATATCACGGGAGTGAAGAGAAATGAAATTAGGTATCATTTTAAATTTTAGAGTATCAGGTTAAAAAAAAAAAATTGAAATAATAAATTAAATTACTACAGATTGAATAGGGACATGGCTAGAGGTTTCCTGAAACTTGCACGGATAAAAAGTTATGGATGAGTCGGGATTTAGAGGTTTCTAGACTGGTAGCATAGCGGTCAGAGGTAAGAAATTCCTTAGCGATTTGGCAAGGGTGACAAATGATTTTTATAATAAAGCTGCACGGGGGGAAGGAACAAAAAGATCGGACCGACGGGAGAGAGTGTTAAGCGAGTGGACAGAAGATTTAAACGTTAAAAATGCTCGGCTGTATAAATTCTGAAAACATTTGCTAGTTTTGCATGTAATGTTTTATCTTTATAATGTAATGTTATATCAGGTTTTTACTGTTGGTTTTTACTTGTGTTGATTTTTAGCTATCGGTACAAATATTTAATGCTCTTACTTGTCTTGTTAAAATCGCATTTATTTCATGTTTGTATATTTCGTGTGATTGCAGGTTGCTAAGTTGCTTAATGATAATCCCTAAGTTCCTAGTGTTTCATAGAAGATTTAGAAGTATTTTGAAAACATGCCCTCATCTTCAAACATTGAAGTATATAATTTCTTAAAACATTTATGAAGCACACATCCAATCTTTAATTTGCAAATTTACACAAAAATGTATGTATGTATGTATGTATGTATGTATGTATGTATATATATATGTATATATGTATATATATATATATATATGTGTATATATATATATATATATATATATATATATATATATATATATATATATATATATGTCTGTGGGTGTTTGAGCTCTTTTGATTACTTTTGTTTATAATTTTGCGTTTGATAACATAATATTAGGGATATAAGAAGGAAAATTACATTTTTTTTTATAAACTTTGTTTTTACTTGAAAAGTTATATTTGAAGGAGCAAAGCTTGAGGCCTCTGGAATTCAATTACTGCCTAATTTTGCTCCTTCCTTCCCTTCTCTTTTTCTTACTTTTTTCTCAACTATTTTAAATTAACGAACAACTGGCAGCAAACATTCATTTTCGGGCAAAATTAAAGTTTCTCAAGGGTCTCTTCTTGTAGATAAAAAAAACTCCAGAGGAACGATATCGAACAAAAAAGTTAATTTCCTTTTCTCCAGGATTAATAATGTTTCAAGAAATACATTTCATACAGAATTATAATTTAATGTCATTAGTATTTTAAATTAAAATATAAAACTGGCTTTTTTTGAGGTGATAAATAAGCATAAAGTAAGAAGCTCGAAATAAAAATATTAATAATTTCTATTCTAAGCCTTTTAAAAAGCACTCAAGAAACAAAAACTTAATTTCATTTAAAAAAAACAAAACATGTTTTAAGATTTTTCTTTGAGCCATTCGAGACGACGATTGTTTTAACACGGTCCCCAGAAGCCAAATTTTTTTCTTCTTTATGTTGTACATTTTTAATAAAAAAACATGTTTACAATGGAAATGGCCCAATTCGCAAGTGAATTCACATAAATAAGATCATCATCAACTCGGTCTTCGGAAAATTTTGTTTGAATTGGGCACGTCTGCAAAGTGAGGTAAAATGAAAATACTGATAATTTTTAGATTTCTTGATACACAGTAAAACCACGTTTGTTTTTCTTTACTTTACAGATTTCAATAGTCCATGAAAAATCATACTTTGACGACTAGTTTACTCAGAATAACTGATAATTGCACATTACTGTTATTGCACACACGGTGTGCAAACCGTCCTATAGCTTCGGAAATCAATCGCACACACGGTGTGCAATCCGTCTCGAATAAGGTTTTTGTCTCATAGAGCATTGAAGATGAGGCTAAGTCCCTGAAATCGTAATGCGTAGACTAAAAGACGTGTAAAGATTTTGGATTTTTTTTTTTCACAACTATGAATTATCACTATTATTTTATTGGTAATGGTTTGAATTATTTTAGTTAGCAGATAAAAAGGGATAATAGATAATTAAGATTGTGAGAACAAACTGAATTAGTAAAGTAATATGAAGAAATATAAAGATAGTTAATTTAAATTTGGTACAAAGACTCTTTCTGCCTAATAATGATTTGCATTCATAATGATTTTGCTTGTTGGTAGACTTCAAGATTTTTTTTAAAAAAACATTTATATTTAAAAAATAGGTATGAATGAACATTTTTGTGTTAAAATAAATTGTATCCTGAGGGCTCCTACAATTTGAAAACATAATTTGATACCTTTCAGTTGAATTTTGAGGTGAGGATAGCCTTCTCGAATTTATATGTAGTTATTATTTAATATGCAAATTACTTGAATAATTATTTTTGATGAGTTTTGACTGTAGAAGGAGCTAGTATAATTTGCTTAGTATTTATTGTCATTAAAATAGAGCGGAATTTATAATTGTAATGGGGTATCCAACGGATTACCTAAAGTATGAATAATTAAAAATAAGAGGGGTCTCCCGTGGTAGCGCATTGGATTCATAAGCGGGAGATGGTGGGTTCGATCCCCACCTCCGGCAGGAATTTTCTCATCTCATGGCTCGTTGGGAAAATTCCTCGCTGCACCCTGGATGTCGGCGCTAATGACCTGGAAGTAGATGCGCCGTAAAAAAAAAAAAAAATTAAAAATAAGAGTTGAAGATAACTCCATTTATTATTTTTTAATTTAGTTAGTGGCCTGAATACCAACGCAGATGTGTCTGGTCTCGAGATAAAATTCTACCACAAAATCTAAGCAAAGGGGTCTGGGAACGGTAGTCCCACAACTCTCACCACCCCCCGGCCCCTCCGAAAAACTTGGGGCTGAGGCCGCTACAATGCAGACTATGTATTGTTCCAGGACTTGTAAAAACATGTCCTACTTTTCTCTGGAAGGTATTAACATTTTCAAGAAGGGAATGATATATAATAGTAAAACATTTAGAATAATAACAAAAATCCAAGTCCATACACTTTCTTTTAAGGGGTGCATTTTTTTTTAATTTATAAATTATTTAAGTAACTGTAGTTTCAATATTTATATTGCAACATTTTAATTTTCAAATCTAAAGAATCTGAAGATGTGAAATATATTACTCGATATTTCTTACTATATTACTTTCTGTACATTAATACATTTTTAAATATGATTGTTTATAAGAGGGGAGGACTGAGCACAAGGCCCCCGACATCATCCTTGATGGACGTCAGAAGAACATAAAAAGATCGACATCACATTTGATAGTTCTACTGATTCAAGACAGAAAGAATATACTTTTCTGTTCCCTGCTTGTTTAAGCAGGAATGTCGAGGTTTCATGACCAATTGTTCACGACATCACAAATCGTTCAATTATATATAATAATGACTTGACATCGATTTCATCTATGTGTAACTGCTTATTACGAGTACAAAGACTGAACCAGAAGTTTTTGCGCCATTAATATCACAAACGCACACATGCACATACATGAACACTCACTTTTGGCTTTGGAGCATCTGCAGATTCGTTCGAAATTAATGAAAATTAGGACCAATATTTTTTGCTGAGAATGAAAGATCCATCCAGATGGTTAAACATCTGGATAAGCCTGCGTCAACGGAGTTATCACAAAGATTTTAGTTTTTGGGACCTTAAGGTCGGCGTATTGACGATTTTTTTTTTTTTTTCATTTTCTCCATCCATCCAGTTTTTAAGAAGGTGACAATTTTAAAAAAGATTAAATTATTTACAAAAATGTAGTAATGAAGCGATTTTTTTTTAACTCATGTTCTTCATTAGTTGATAATGCAATGTAAGAAGATTCGTTGCAAGTAATTAAAAATAACAACCAGAAAATAAAAAAATATTTGGGTTCTCTTGTAAACACCTATTCCAGGTTGATGGATTTTGTTTATTCATCACTCTAGTTAGGGACTGCATATGTTGTGACAATACTTATAAAATGTAGTATTATTTAACATATGACCGAACCCCGATGTTCACCAAGATATTTTTCAAAAATTCTTTCATGAACGCAACCTTAATGGCTTCATTCCTACGAAAGTGCGAAAAAGGATCTTCAGTAAGAGTTAGTATATAGTAGGTACTACCTACTAGGAAGTAAGCCTGCGGAATGAGTGTTGTGGAGGCTTGAGCAGGGGTAGGACCCCTCGGGCTAGTACAATCCCGCCTCCTACTAGCCAGCCCGAAAACGTGGGTCCAACAAAAAAATAACCCAAGTCTTCTCGCCTCCCGATCCTGCCATGGGTCTCGTTATAATCTCGTTTGTCTACACCGGCCACCTTGAGGCCACGCCTGGACGGTGGTTATGTCCGCTCCTTTCTCTTCCAGGGCCTATAGTTCCCATTTCTCGACCACTTTGACCATGAAACTGCACGACTCACGACGTATTTCAAGATTTAAGTCAAGATTCGGATATTTGCTAGAGACCTTTAGGAAGTATTGATCATTTGTAGTGGTCTCTCATTAAGGATTTCCCAACCGGTTTCGAGATATTTTATAAAATCTTTTATTTTTAGTGCTTACTTTACTCCAAACGGAACCAAAATTTATCTATTTTAGATCTCTTGAATATTAAACGTCTGGAACAAGAAAACGCACACCAACCTATGGTTTTCTATCTATTGATTTCAAGCAACTTGAGTTTCACGAAACCAGTTTCTTCAGTGTGCACCGGGCCTAACAGACAACTGAGAAAGAGGTTGTGATCTCAAAAACGTTCTGACCATCAAAAGAAATAGAGTCGAAGCATTCCTTAAATTTCTTCGCCCCTGTTTCAAAATATCTTGGGGTATACTTTTCTTATTGTTTATGTTTAAACAAATTAAATTAATTTTTTTGGTGATTTTTTGTTCACTACTTTTTTCCTATTTTTAATAATATCCATATTTCTATTTGTTAATAATATCTTTGTTTTGTTAAGAAAATTCGACTTCCATGGCCCGGCTTCCTATGTCCACACAACTATAAAAGTATTGACTCCGCGTCTGAAAACATTAACCCACCTTAGGTTAGATAGAAAGCAGCATCGCTGCAAATATGGCTAATAACGCGAAACTCTCCTATTTCTTAAAATATATTTTTTTGAAAACAGAGTAATATTTTAAAAGAAAAGAAGAGGTTTATATTTCATGTTTCTGAAATATTTTTATTTAGTCTTCTTCCAAACTTTATCTATTAACCGATGAAAGCATTTTTATGGATTTTTTCTCTAATTATAATATATTTTTGATATACTTACAAAATGAAAACAACGCAGTCAAAATTCTATATGAGTAACATGTCTTATTTACATAGGGGAAGTATACATCCAGCCACTCCTTAAAAATTAAAAATCAACAATCTATTATTCGAATATATAAGTATAGATTTTAAAAATGTTTAAATTAAAATATTGTAATTTTTCCCAAGTCTCTCTATTAATTTTTTCTTTAATTTATATTTGCTTATTATATTACTTGTGTTAGACATTAATGGGTAATACTACCTCGTAACTTTTTTTTACCATTTTTTTATGGGCTAAAATTCTTAACTAAACAAAAATGATATCCAAGAGAGTTTATGTGAAGAAATAGTTTTTAAATGGGCTCGGGATTTCCGAGAGAAATCCTGATGCCTTGGGAACGCGATGCTGAATTGAAGTTAATTTATTGAGCGAGCTTCGAAAGGTCCCTTTTTAATTTTTAAGCTTTTTGGACCTCCTTCAATACATATCGAAATTAAAACCCATTTTTTTTTCTTTGTTACAAGAAAGTATATATATATATAAAAAAAAAATAAGAAAAATATAAACGTTTCAGAATATTATACTTTAAAGTCGTTTTCTCAGAACTAAGTTTTTCAAATCGGCCGATACTCTGGCGTCTTCAATTTTTGCCCGATCAACTTCAAATTTTAACTGCAGCTTCTTAATCTTATTTGATAGTAAAATACGTAGAATTTAAATTATAACAATTTTAAATTAAATTATAACAATTTCATTAAATTATAACAATTTTATGACCAATGTTTCAATTGAAAATTAAATTGAATAATGGTTCATAATTTTGGGAAAAATCAATATTTCTTAGAAGTCCTACGTACTTTACTAGATTTAACCTTCTCCTTTTGAAATAATTTTACTTTTCGTTCTTGATTAAAAACTGCCGCCTGCAGACAAAGAGGGTTTCCGTTTGTGAGACACAGCGCCACCATTTTTTTTTGTTAAAAAATTGAAACTTACATTTTTGGATACTTTTGGTTTAAAGAATTGAACAATATTGATTTGTTGACATGTTAAGGGTTATCTACAGGAATTTCTGAGGTATAAATTATTTCCGCTATAATTTACATTAGATCATCACCTCATCCATTTTCATTTATCATCTAATTACATTTTTTTACTTGACATTTCGGCCTCAGGGCCATCCTCATAAAACTTCATCCATAGGTCCACACATTATTTACCCTATTTCAACAAGGGCTTCTCATCACTTTTCCTCTTAGAACTGCTAACCTTTAATTTTTGGTTACATTTAAATTAGCCCATTTGATTTAGTTTGTCACATCTTCTGTAACTAAAAATGTTTTACATTATTTTAACACTTAAGCTACACCAGACCATGTGGCCACAACATTTTTCTATTTTATATATATTGATTTGTTTGTTATTTATAAATTCAAGAAAACTATACGTTAACTATAATGACTTTGCCCCTGCTCTCCAGTGACATCGAGCTGTAGTAAACATGATGATAGGATAATTAACAATTTTGTTAATGTAGTAAATTTGAAAAAACGGTAAATAGTTAATGGCAAAAGAATTTTCGATATACAATTTATTTTGGTCCGTAATGTTTTATGCCTCTTCAATTGTAGTCCCGGACCAAAATCTTAATACGCCCCAAACTACCATTCTTTGCTATAAAACTCGCTCAGTTTATATATATATATATATATATATATATATATATATATATATATATATATATATATATATATATAAATCCAGTTTATAAAATTGATGTACTGCGTAGCTAAGGCAATGAGATCCATCGGCCGGGGGGCTGTGATAATTTTTGCTCCTTTAAAAGAAACTTCCTACTTGAAATTGAAAAGCTATTGCGACTGATGTATTAGGCATAAGCAAAATTGGGGAAAGTTTTGTACGAATAATTGTGTGAGTTTTTTAAAATAATTCACAAGGGGAGTATACAGCGATGGGGTCACCGATCTGGACCAATTTTTTTCTGGTGATTCTACATCGAAAAATAGTCGACACGTGTCCAATGCGCTTTAGAAGCCGAGAAATAAAATAAAATAGGTTGAAAGTGCTTTATTTTTCATATCGAGTTTACAAAATGATATCGACATGATTCTTTCACCAATTCATTTGTTTTATAGAGTAGATTAAAAGAAAAATATTTTTTTTTATATATACTATTCTTTATTGATTATTACATCCTGTATATAAATACATCTGGTAATATGATATATGATACAATATGAAAGTTCTGTGCTCAAGGCCTCCCAACTTCATCCTCGTAAAAGAAAAAAAAAAAAAAAAAAAATATAATCGTTAAACAATAATTTCTATTTCGTCAAATATATTAAAAAATATGCTACGTTTTCAAGTAAACTAGTATTATACATTTTTTTACACCAAAAATAATAGCAGATTTAAAATCAGCACCCCAAGAAACCCTTGAATGGTGAATATTTTTGAAAACAAAAAATAATGACTTTTCCCAGTCTGGAAGAGACTAAAAATTTCTAAGCGAAAAAGTAATGTGACATTTTGAAATTCAATATCTCCCCTTGAGATAATCCGATTTTTACGCCATTGAAATCTTTCAAAAGAAGAAAGACTCCTTTTTCTAACCGTATACATGACTATTTTATTATCTCAAAAGGTACTTGCAAAAAATGGTTCTCAAAATAAAAATAAAATGTAAACTTTTTTGCATATAACGTCAATCCCAGAACTCGTAGAAACACCCCGATTGGAAGGAAATGTGTCAAATTAGAGCCTTTATCGACCCTCCAAGTTTAGTTTGAATCGAGTAAATATTCTCGGAAATATGGCAGGATTTTTGAATCTTTAACAACATTTTAAGGGTCCCCCCTTAGTGAAATTTAAACTACATTTCTTTATATTTTTGTAATATTCCCAAAATTAGAATTTAGGGGTTTTTCAACGTGATAAAAACGAATCTGACATCCCTTTTAAACCAACATTTTTTTATAATCGATAACTTTTTAAATGTAGGTATATGGAATATTTTAGCAGAATAATGACTTCTAAAGAGTCGAGTATGTAAAACAATTTTTTATTTAAAAACGGATGTCAGATTCGTTTTTAGCACGTTGAAAAACCCCTAAATTATAATTTTGGGAATATTACAAAAATATTCTAATTGACACATTTCCTTCCAATTGGGGTGTTTCTACATGTTCTGGGATTGAAGTTATATGCAAAAAAGTTTACATTTTATTTTTATTTTGAGAACCATTTTTTGAAAGTACCTTTTGAGATAATACAAGAGTCATATATATGGTTAGAAAAAGGAGTCTTTTTTTCTTTTTAAAGATATCAATGACGTTAAAATCGGATTATCTCAACGGGAGATATTGAATTTTAAAACGTTTCATTACTTTTTCGCTTAGAAATTTTTAGTCTCTTCCAGACTAGGAAAAATCATATTTTTTTGTTTATAATAATATTCACCATATTAGGGTTTTTTGGGGTGCTGATTTTAAATCTGCTGTTATTTTTGGTGTAAAAAAAATGGATAATACTACTTAACTTGAAAACGTAAGCATATTTGACAAAATATAAATTATTGTTTTACGATTATATTTTTCTATTAATATACTCTAAAAAACAAAGGAATTGGTGAAAGAATCATGTCGATATCATTTTCTAAACTCGATATAAAAAATAAAGCACTTTCAACCTATTTTATTTTATTTCTCGGCTCCTAAGGCGCGTTGGACGGAACGCTCGGACAAGTGTCGACTATTTTCGATGTAGAACCACCAGAAAAAAAATTTGCTCCAGATCGGTGACCCCATCGCTGTATACTCCCCTTGTCAGTCAGCTGTTTAAATTCTTAATTTAAAAATAATTTAGGCAGCCGTTTACGTGGTCGCCATGAATAGGAACTTTTTCACTTAATGCAGCTCCTGTGTGACGAACATTTTTTTTTTTGGTGTAATTGTCATTTCGGAATGCCATTTTGAGAATTACCTTGTTTTACGAACGGTAACCTAAACTGTTTGTACAGTAGGGGTGACCATGTTTATCAAATGATTAAGTTACGTCCACGAACTGTTCACGCATTTGCAATTTTGTTGACGAAGTTTTGAATTTAGTTATAACAATGGTAGCAGTTTCACATTCATTTTCAGAAAAGGTATCTTGAAACACAAATTATGCAATACAAAGGCATCTTCGGGATATTGATTTTGCGGAGGAATCGGTGTTTGGTTATTCCCAATGAATGCCTAGGCCGACATTGCTCCACGAATAATGACGATTCCGCGTCATCCAAAACGCCTGCCGTCGAGGGGCATGTCATCCGAGGAATTCCAATAAGTCCACCAAACCAATAGAATGTTCCGAAATGCGACCATTCTTCGAAATCCCTTGGAGGTGAAAGCCAAACTAAGTTTTTCTTGGCAGTGGATCTATCACCAATGTACCAAACAAAGATAATTTTTCTTAATTAATTTCAGACATGACAATTTCATTCCAGAAAAATAAAAAGTCCGTATTTTTATAGAAAGTTTTACTCTTTAATAATTACACTCCGTCTTATAAACTAATACGAAACTGGGCGTACAAAACTGTCCCATTCCCTAAAAACGTTTGTCTTCTTTATGACATGTATAGGTTAGATTAGAATCTTTTAATATATTACTTTGTCAAGGAAGGAATGTTCTACTATTTTGGATGAACATGTGACGAATTCATTGTCCCATCCAAAAAAAAAAAAAAAAAAAAAAAAAAAAAATGAAAACATTTTGTATTAATGTTTTAATTTTTCGAGAAATATAAAGCTACAATGGCATTAACAGTGGCCATGCTCTGCTCAACATGAAAATACACAAATTCAACACTCTCATAAATTATCAGGTCATCCCATCATTAATACCGGTTTTTAATATTCTCTCTGTTTATGTTCCCTCCTTTTCAATTTATTAATGTTTACATATTTTGTTTATTATAGCATTAAATAAACTTCTATTTTTATTGTTTTGGTTAGTGTACGTATTTATTCGGTCCTGAAATTTCATTTGAAATGGATCTTCCAAGACACCACTTACGCCATGTTATTCTTTGGGAATTATGTAAAGGAGAAAATGTTGCTTCAATTTATCGAAAACTTGTAGACTTATCTGGCGAAAATGCCAGTAGTGAGCGACGGTGTAGAATCGAGCGCGTGGGAAATCGAGCTTGAAGACGAGTCTGGTACAGGTCGACCATCAGAGTTATAGTCCGACCAGACACAGAAGAACCAGGAGAGGCGTGGTAGGCCTTCCCCCACATGGGCTAGAGGCAGCGCGTGCGCACTACCTGGTACTTTTATTCGCGGCAAACCTACACACGATGATTTTCTGCAGGCCACTGTAGAAGAAAATCCTGTTGCTACATTCAAATGGCTAGGAAAAAAACTTGGATCTTTACATTCTGCAGTCCACCGACATTACTTATTGGATGACCAAATACATACTTTATCAGGGTGTCTACTGCATGAAAATGTCACGAAATTGAAAATAAGGCAAGAAAATCACGAAAAAGTCATGAATTTTGAAACCATGTCACGAAATTTTCAGTTTTTACCGGAGGTTAACGTAATTTTTGCCGTTTTTGTATGACGACGCAATTTTATCTGCCTCCTTCACGCCCTTCCTCTGTTCACATGGAATTCTTTGTTGTAATTCTGTACACATTTATTAACTAAATTATGTACTTTGACAATAAATATTTAATTAGTAATATTTTTAGAAATTTTGAATTCTGCTACCATTGTTCAATATTTTTGGGGCTGCTAATTCCATAGTCATTCTAAAAGGTTCAGTACAATCATTTCTTCACTTTTAAAATTAATGTAACTAACTATTCTCTCTAACAAAGGATCAACATGTTATGCAGTCTTCTTAATTGTTGAAATATGTGTACTTAAAAATTGTAAGTTTATAAATATCATGGTAATCCGTGTAAGATTAGAAATAATTTTAAGCTATTAGTTAAGGCTTTTTCTTTTTGATTGAAAATATTTTCTTTTTAATGGGCATGAAATTTGCTTTTCAAATCATAAAAATGTCACGAAAAAGTCCCGAAATTGGCTTTCACAAAAGTTTTAGCACCCTGTTCATGCTCGTACTGTCACAAACACACAAAAAACAAAATTCAGAAACGGTTTTTCCTTGTTAATTTCAGTGATAAACTCACTTTTATTACACTAATTAGAACAATAATGTGTTGAACACATTCAAGGGAATGAAACGATCTCTTCAGAATTTTTTAGAACTTCTAACACACTTAACCTCTTGCGAAATAAAAAATATTGTGATCGCTAATAACCAAACGAACACTCTCAATAGAAAGCATGTGGGCTCATTTGTGTTCATAAAGATAAAAGTTAAGAACTTGTGTGTGTTGAAAACCTATTCAATCTTTGTGGAGAAAAGAATGACGATTTCAACGATTGAACGAGAAATCAAAATCCTATAAAATATTTCTTTAGCTTAACCCCGTCGATATCCGAGCCTGGAGGGTGTAATTTGTCCAGCCTGGTTGATGGCTTCCTTCTCCTGGAATTTGATGAGTAACCTCATGCATAAGGAAGACATTATTGAGCCGTAGGGTGTTGACAGGAACTAGCAGGCCATGTTACAAATACTCTTTCTTTCGTCTCAATAACCTGGTCCAGAAGTATTGTGCTCATAGAAAAAACTCCATGTTATTCTACGTTTAAACTGATAGGGGCATTTAATTTTTGTAATTGGCTCCTCATATACTGATTTATATTTAAGAAATCATATCATTCACAACGTCATATTTGCTCTTTTCGGAAATTTTGAATGAACGGTGGTTTTACTCATGTAAGATTTTTCGAAATGTTTCTTCACCTCTACTGCCAATTTAACTTGTTAACCTGAAGAACTTTACATTATTTATAAATATATAAACTATAAAACGAAGAGCAATATACATTTTTTCAATTTGATTAAAATTATTGAGGCGTGAGCACTTAACACTCCGAGTCAAGGGTAGTGGGTTCGATTCCCACTATGGAGTAGTGGCTTTTCTTTAGAAAAAAGAAAAGGCATTAGCCTTATCCTGACTAGAAAAGGGTGGTAACCTATAGATAACCCGTCCTAAAATTCTTAGTCAATAATAATGGATATTACAGTTTAAATAAATATATAAAATAGGAATAGGTGGTAGAAGGTTGAAAATTTAGGGTTGTATGTATTTTTTAATGCCAGATAATAAAAACAAAAGAAATATTTTGCCAAAAAAAATTGTTTTGGGGTGGACCGCCCTTATCTCTTAGGGGCATAAAAAATAGTTTAAATCCTATTCTCAGACCTACTGAATATACACAAAAAAATCGGTCAAGCCGTTTCGGAGGAGTTTGGTACAAACACTGTGACATGAGAATTTGATATATTAGGTACACACTTCAGATCCAGCCACACTAATAATCCGGGGCTTCCTCTTACAGTAATTTAACTTTAATTTCTAAAACCTATGAATATAAAGCGTTTCGCGGTATTATTACAATACAAATGTAGTTGCTTTCTGAATACATTCGATTAAAGAAACAATATATTTGTATATGTATGATAATCAATTTATCAAGTATAGTGGGGCTAATAATACAATGTTTCTTTATTAAGAAAAAACTAGTTTGCCTGGATGTGAATTGAACTCGGTTATTTTTTTAATTTATTTTATTTTTTACGGCGCTTCGGCTTTAGGCCTGAATATAGGTTTTCATTGTTTATAAACACCCATGTTTAACCTTTAAGTACTGAGGTATGGTCCCTGGGACCTTTTGTTTACTGAAATTTGAAATAAATCATATATTCATTGAATGTGTGCAATCAAAAGGGAACTACTAGGGGGGATTTCTAGAAATGGCTACCATAAGGTCCTAGGGACCATACGTCAGTACTTAAAGGTTAAGCAGGATTTTTTTCCAGCGGGTCCATAACCGAAAAACGTCAACCTGCTGCAGGTGGGACGCGAACCATTCCATAAATTATTTTATACTGAGCCCATAAAGTATTTTATAGCGAGTTTTACCTTCTTGAACCTAACAGATGGATATGCACCATAAGATTATATAATTTTAATTTTTACTCTCCTGCTCCCCCTTCAAACTATAATTTAAATGTCTATTGAACGATTTTATTGAATGTGACTATGATTGTCTGTGTTGACGGCACAGTGTATAATGGACAATATACCGTCCACTATTTTTATTATTTTCTGATGATAATCAACATATAATATTTAAATAAGAAAAAAAAAAGAAAAAGAACGAGTTCATTTTTCAGAGCGTGTGTGTGATTTTTTTAAAATTATTATCATTCAAGTAGGACCAATAATTAACACTGTTACGATTAGGTTGATTTTCTTTACGCCCAGGCTTGCTCCATTCTTTCTGAATGAGCTCTATTTCTTTCATCAGTCCTAGCTACTCCCCATAATATTCACACCCATCCTCAACTTGTATAAAGCACGTTGCAATAACAGAATCATCTATGTAGTACTATGTTAGGTAGTGGTTCATTGATCCAATTCCAGGTGCCTATGGAAACAGGGAATGAATGCTGGCTGTCAGTCAAGGCAGAGAACAAGGGGTCCTGGCGACAGGCTGTCTAGGGGCCTCCTCGCAGCCCGATGCCCAATTACATTGAATGGATCTTTATCGCTATCAGCTGTCCTGTGTTCACACGCAGTTTGAACTAGTTCTTTCATCCGCCGCTTGATAGCGATCAGCATTCATGTCTTGGGGATTAGCTCCTCCAGGAAGGCCCAGCTTTGGTAATGGGGAATATTCTATTTGCTCCAGCTATTGTGTGCCATTCAGCCTGAGGTGATTCCTGTCGTATTTAGAAAAAAATTAAAGTGTTGTTTGTTTTTTAGATGTAGATGGCATTGCTATACCCAATGATATTTAATACTAGATATATACATACGTACATCTTTCGCTCTCTCTTTCTCAAAGAGACAGGGGGAGATAGAGAGAAAGGGAAACGGAGAGAGAGTGGGAGAGAGAGAGCGTAATAAACCCGTACAGGCCTACAATAGTACAGGTGTAATCTCTACGGTCAACCTCTGTGTTGTCGCAATGAATTTTTTGAAATTTAATGAAACACTGCATAACATAAATGACGTAATATGCTTTCAGTGACATTTTCAAATATATATATCTTTTTTCTCGAAAAATTGACTCTCCAAGCTTGGATTTTAGCCTAGAATCTTAAATGTAAAACAACGCTTCCGACTAAAGAGTAAAAGAGATTTGAAAATAAAGTAACTAATAAAACTTGTATGCTAATGGCCCCGACAGCCGATGCACAAGAGAAAAAAAACTAATAAAGCTGTTAAAATTAAGGAGAACTTTGTCTAGCCAAATTTTTCTTTTTTGTTTTCCCTGTTTTTTAAATTAGATATGGTTGAAATTAAACATTCAAATCCTGATTAGACATGGAATAAATCAAAATCTATCTTCAAATAATTCAATTATCATATTATTTCTAATCTTATTGTTGAATTAAATTTGCGTTTTTCCACTGCTATTTCCTTGAACACATTGTCCTTCCCTTTCACCCTAACAGCTGTGTATTGCCCTCCTAATAAGCCTCTTCCTGAACTTACCCTCCATCAATACTTCGACTCCATTGGTCCACACTTCCTTGCTGGTGGCGACTACAACGCGAAGCACCAACAATGGGCCTCAAGAATAACCAACTCCCGAGGTCGTTCTCTCCATGCTGTAATCTCCAGTAAGCATTGCTCCACCATATCTCCTAATTCACCCACTTACTGGCCCACTGATCCCAACCTCCTTCCCGATCTCCTAGATTTTTTCATATATAAAAACCTTGGAGGGGCATACTATTCTGTCTCAAGTCTAACTGAACTCTCCTCTGATCACACACCTTTGGCTCTCACAATATCCCTCTGACCCATTCCAAAATCTCTACCACCCGCATTAATTAATGGCCCTATGGACTGGGAACTCTTCCGTTCAATCCTTCAAGAATCCATCGACCTTAATATCCCCCTAAAATCACCCGAAGATCTCGATGAAGCTGTGAATTCCTTCACCACCTCCATTCAACAAGCCGCCTGGAAAGCATCCATCCCGAAGAAACACACCCAAACCAGATGCAATAACTCCTTACCATCACATATCCATGACCTCATAATATCCAAACGCCATGCTAGATCCTTATGGCAGAGAACCAGACAACCCGATGACCGCAATTCCTGCAATAGATTATGCAGGCTAGTAAAACAACATCTGAAATCCCATCACTCTGAATCCTATAAATCCTATCTTTCCTCTCTCTCGACACAGGATAACTCCCTGTGGACAGCAACCAAAAAAATCCTGAAATACCTCCCTACATCCCCTCCTCTCCGCCGAGATGACGGATCATGGGCTTCATCCGACTCAGAAAAGGCAGAAATGTTTGGATCATTCCTCAAAAACACCTTCACTCCAAATCCAGAAGCTCATGACATCCCATCACGTTCCTACATCACGGACTTCATCGATTCCCCTCTCCCCTTGTCATTACCCCCCAAACCTGTCAACCCATCAGAAGTAAAATACCTAATCTCCAAACTTCCTCGCCGTAAATCACCAGGATATGACCTCTCAGATCCTTCGACAACTTCCATCCAAAGCAATCCTCTTCCTAACATATTTATATAATTGCATATTCCGTACAACCCATTTTCCGACTCTATGGAAGTTCTCAATAATTACCCTTTTCCCTAAGCCCGGAAAACCAGCACATCAAACATCTTCCTATCACCCTATAAGTCTTCTCCCCATTTTCTCCAAAATGTTTGAAAAAATCCTCCTAAAGCGCCTCGTGCCTATTCTCAATAACCAGACCATACTTCCTTCCCACCAGTTTGTTTTTCGTCCTCTCCATCCCACTGTACAGTCTTCGCGTTTCAGATCATATATCCTCCTCCTTAGAGCAAAAAGAGTACTGCCCGAGTGTCTTCCTCGATGTGGCGCAAGCTTTTGACCGGGTCTGGCACATTGGCTTACTTTATAAACTCAAGAAACTCCTTCCTAGTACACTTTTTCTGATCCTCCGTTCCTATCTGAAAGACAGGTTTTTCAGAGTCCGGCAAGGGCAAGAATACTCAGACTACCACCCAGTGGAAGCGGGAGTTCCGCAGGGTAGTGTCTTAGGACCTGTCCTCTACACCATATACACAGCTGATATTCCTCTCCATCCTAATACTCTCCTACCCACATACGCCGACGATACAGCAGTTCTTTCTTCCCATCCCAATCCGAACGTTGCTTCAAATAATCTCCAGAACCACTTAAATGAAATAGAAAAATGGTCCAAAATTAGGAGGATCAAGGTGAATGAAAGCAAAAGCCAGTTCATAACGTTCACACTCCGTCGCCAATCCTGTCCCCCAGTATCCTTTAATAACCAACCCCTTGTTCCCGTCAACACAGTCCGTTACCTTGGCTTTTATTTAGACTCTAGACACACTTGGAAAGACCACATCAGACTGAAAAGACAAGAACTCAACAGACGCTTTGGACAGCTTTACAGATTACTGAATAAAAACTCACCTCTCTCACTCGAAAACAAACTCATAACCTACAACACAATTATAAAACCTATTTGGACATACGGAATAGAGCTATGGGGAACTGCAAAACCATCGAACATCAGACGCTTCCAAACCTTCCAATCTAAAGTCCTCCGAACTATTGTCAATGCTCCTTTTTACATAACCAATAAGAATCTTCATAAAGACCTCAACATTCCTCTAATACAAGACCTTATCCCCATCCGATTTGCAAATTTTCAACACAAATTATCCCTAAACCCTAATCCTGCTGCCCAGTCACTGTCCACTCCCAACCATCCCTATTCCCCACCACGACGGTTGAACAGGATGTGGCCCCGCGATCTGCTTTAAGCAACACAAGGGAGTGATAACGGTGGTTATCTTCTCCCCACAAGCCCCTAGAGTGTGTGCAGTTCTCTCGTCCCTTTTCCAGCTCCAGTACTCGTACCGCTGCTGGTTGAGGAGTGAGGTACAGCTGTCCCTAGTCATCTCGCTTACCCGAGGAGACACGGGGGCAGCTGGTGCGGACGCCCGTGATTTTATTTTTTTCTTATGTTTATGTGAGCACATTACAAAATGTATTATTATTTTACAGAATGTAATTTCATTAAATTAATAAATAAATTGATAATTACTTTAAAAAAAGAAAAAAAATTCGCGTTTTGAAGATGTCAGTCTGATTTTTCCCAGTCTAATCAGGATTTGAATGTTGAATTTCAACGATATCAGTGTTGATATAGTGTTAGATGAAAAATGTAATATTATTTTATGTTCAATTATAGTACGTGAATTATTTACACATGTAAACGATGTTATTCTAAATTTGATTAGCTTTTATTTAAAAAGCAAATGCATTGAAATCGGTTAAGATTTAGAGGATGTAGACTTTTTTGAAACACGAAAAGTCGTTTGGCCCTACTGTGCGCCGGGTGAATTTATTATACAGCGATTTAATAAATTTAAATTCTTACGTGGGTACCCACTCTGAGTCATTTATGAAAATAACATTGCCTGGTATCGGATAAATAACTCGAGAGTAAAACGGAGATTCTGCGCTAAGATTTATCCACTCTTTTTTAAAAAATAAATATTTGATAATCATTAATTGATGATTTAGTATTTTTAAGCTGAAATATTGCTTTGATACTTTTTCCTCTGATTTGGTCAGTTGCGTTATTTATTAATTAATTTCCTTTTATTCTATAATAAAATAAATCTAGTTCTCTCTCTTATTCGTAGAATGTATTTTTTAACCTTTTCAACGAAATAATAAAAATGATGAAATAGAAAAAAAAAGTTTAACCGTTTTAATTATGCATGGAATTTTAGTATTCCCTGAAAAATGTAGGATTTACTGTTCTCAATGAAGGAGATCATTTTCATATATTTTTTTTTTTCAAAATTTCGTTTTTCTTCTCTTATTTATCTATAAATATGACATTGCTCGGACGTTTAGAGTTATAACATAAGTTTCTATTTTGTTGTTTATTTATTTTAACGTTAACATCCATTATCATTAACTACGAATTTTGGGACGTGTAATCTACAGGTTACCACCCTTTTCTAGGCAGGACAGGGCTGATGCCTTTTCTTTTTTATAAAGAAAAGGCACCACCCCATAGTAGGAAAATAATGGAAAAAATATCTGGTTTATTCAACAAAACGTAGCGCTTGCAGAGTAGCTTCTCCATCATCAGAGCGTGATATTTATGATCCATGCCAAGTAGATATTAGTTGTATTAATGTTATCTCTGCGCGTAAGCATTTTATGTTACGGCCTAAGCACACTGTGTTTATATTACAGGAAGTATTAGAGCAGATTTTTACCCTCTCATAACTTTCAACCACTTAAAGGTCAACTTATGAAATTTCACACAGGTATTATAGTACTAAATGTGAGTAAAATTGGAAAGTTTCGCGATTCTACATTGAAGCGTTTCTGAGACATAGGCGATGAAAAATCTGAATCTATAGGACTTACTTACTCACTCATCAAAATTATTAGGCACTTCCCAAAAAGCCCGAGATCTGAAATTTTGCGGGATGATAAACATTAGGGTGTTATAAAAGGCAAAAATCGAAAAATCCTGAATAGTTGTGTTTTACTCTGCTTCCAGGGAGGGTGTTTTGTACTTGTTCCTTCAGAAACCCATCATGTAGGGTATCAGAAGAATCGACTCGGTAAGGAGAACAAATATTTGACGTTTTAAGAAACATTAAGACGCATCTTAACTTTTTTATGTACATGCACATTTTGTAATAAATGTCAGACAAGGTCACAGAGGCATTTCCGAATAATGATTATAAAGTTATGAAAAATAAAATACGGACACGATAAAAAGTAGATGGTTCACGTCCGCGAGCCAACTCAAAATTCACTTTAAAAAAGTATTTAGGCCCCTCCCAAAAACAGTTTGCCTATACTATGAAAAGTTATGATGTCATACTCTTGGGACATGTTTTAGGCTCTTAATACATTGTGAAGAACCTAATAATACCCTCTCTTCTTTGTGCAATTTCGACTTGGCCAGTTTTCGTTAACTCACATACGGCCGTGGCCGCTTCGACTTACATAAAGTACATAGAAACCCGATCGTTTTAAGTCATTAAAGAGTTTATAATAATCCTGAATCAATTCCCTAAAGGCCTGAATCTTTAAATGCCGGACATTTTATAATAAATCCGATCGTTATGGGATGCTACCCTTCCCAAATTTCTGCTAAACGGAATCTCTTCAACAGGCCTGAAATGAAAAAAAAAAAAAAAAAAAAAAAAAAAAAAATCTGGTGCTCGCGGGACTCGAACCAGGATCTTCAGAATAAGAATCCCGGGTGCTAATGACCTAGGTCCGGGGAACATGTAAATACAAAGATTTACAGCTTTAACTTGTGCAGGAGAACCATGCACCTGTAGAGCCACTTCCGCTTTTTTCGACAATTCATTAAAATAAGGGGTTATATAATTCTGTATCCCGGAGGTAAAGGACACCATATCACATATTTGTAATTGTTTAGGAGAACCAATTTTCCATAACTTTGAACTATTAAAATTTGTTTCTGCGTTATTTATAGAAACAGTTCAAAGAAGTTTTTTCACATTGTTATTAGCATTGATAGGTAATAGGAAGTATTGATCATATTCAAACACAACCAAGTCCTCCACATGGTATCTTTTACCTCTAATGAAAGCAGACATCATTTTATTTTTGTCTTATCTTCGTTATTTTTGGAAACAGGACATAGTACACTATACCATTATATGGATCGGAAAATGCACATTAAGAACATGTTGTTAAGTCAATTTAATAAAAAAATGGACATGGTGTCCTTTACCTCCGGGGTACAGAATTATAATTAAATAACCTAATCATAATTAATTATTGGAATATTTAACTATTCCAATAATTATCGGAATAGTTAAACAGTGAATATGTGTTTATAAATCCCTTAAAAGAAAATAGGGAAGAGTGAAGGAATGGCTTACGTAGATATGGAACCTAGCCTAATTACAGAGGATATAAGTTTACAAACCACTGACTACCAGACTCATTCTTCTTCCAAGCTCCTACCATTTTGCCAAGTTCTCATCTAATTAAATACTCCGATCCGCTTACAGGCTATTTAATTACACTCGATTCGAGTCGCACTTCGATTATGCTTTTTGTTAACATAAGGAAATTAATCATCTCATTTTTAGCAAAACTTTAATAAACAAAAATATTATTCGACTCACATGTACATAACTCTGGGGATCAGTAAAAACATCCAATATGAACAGAATACACAGGCATTTCAGTATAATGTTCTTCGGAAAATTGGTACATAATACCATTTTCTAGATGTCCAAAAAACCCTTAATGAACTTAGCATCCCAATTGTCCGTGTCCATTATAAAATCAGTTTCCAAATTCTCACCATTCTAATCCTGAAGGTCTATTCTTATCTTCCCAATTCCATTCAGATAATCCTTCCAGGAGCCTCAAATGGCAATGGCTCTGAATCCATATGAACAAACGTGGTCATTGTGCAGTTCATAATTTGTACTGATTTAAAGTAAAAACAGATTTCAAAAACAAGTAAAAAAAAAAAAAAAAACCCTGATTAGCAATAAGTTTTAGTCTGTAGATAACTCTGTAAGAAACCTTGACCCATCAAATTGCATAATTTTCCGAAATCTTCTGCATTCAAATAAAGAAGGAGGACAACAGGAAATAACAATTCTTACAACAATTCGAAATTTCTTTAATGATTATATTAACCCAGGAGTTGTTTTGGGAGTGAGTTTGGCTCAGTAGTAGAGCACTCAATGTTCTGTAGGACCTGAGTTTGAAATTCGGGCGCGCATTGAAAAAGTTTATACTCTATTGCAACAAGAAGTGAAGAAATGGTTGAGACTCGGCTAAGAGAAAAAGTCAGATATTTCGAACGTTTCGGTCTTCTAATGCAATAAATGCCTAGAGTTGGAGGAGTAGAGGAGCTACCCTAATCCTTGGTCATCTAAAAGTTATCGTGGCCTTCTTTCATTCCTTAGGCATTTAATCCTGATCTAGGCTGCCAAAGAGCATACCTTAAAAAAAAAAAAAAAAAAAAAAAAAAAAAAAAAATCCCTTCTTTTTAAGGGCCGCCCAATTGATGGACAAAATCTAGACGGAACATAAAAACCGAAATACTCGTTTGTTTGTTTCATTTATATGTAATTTTTATATATTATTTTATTAAAATTATTCTTTTTTCATTTTTTATAACATTTCTTATTATGTTTTATTATTTTTCCTTTTGTTTAATTTTTTTTTTTTTAAAAGCAATTGAGCATTTCTCTTTTGTCGTTTGAATTAATAAAATCTGGAAATAGAACTATTATTGATAGCAATTTAATCATAATGTATACATGTATGATTATAATAATTATTGTATAATTATAATGATAATTACCGAAAAAAAAAAGAAAAAAAAGAGCATATCGAAACGTTCGAAATATAGATTTTTCTGGAAATCTGATGTTTTCTCTTAGCCGAATCCCAATCATTCCCTGACTTCTTATCACCTCTACGGCTAACTATCTTCATCTCATTATGAAGTCTACTGTCATAGTTCGAGGGTCGGTGTTGGGGTCCCAGAGTGGCCCTAGCCTTTTATGGGTACTTGCGAAGGTGAAAATCTGGCTGCCGGAGCACAGTTCTAGCCATGCTGTGGTCAAAGATCATATCCCACTATATTATATTCCCCCTCGTTTTTTTTTTTTTTTTTTTTTTTCACTGAATTGTTAATTTTCTCAAAAATATCCGGAAAAATAATAATTCAATCTAAAAATTATGATATCAATCATAAGCCATTATCATAAAACCTTACTAAAATGGGCAGCATGATGAACATGGCATTGAGTAGAAAAAAGGATTATAACCAAATAATAAAACAGGGACTAAACCCTCGCTATATAGGAATACAAAGGCAGGCCTGTAGAAAAGGCAACTGACAAATTACCTCAAACAAGAACAAGGTTCCTTTCCAGAGCAATTATATGGGCGTCTTCATCATGCTAACCGACGGAGAAGGGTGAGAGGGGGGCGGGGGTAAACAGCCCTCACTCATAAAATTACCTTCATTTCCCCTCACGTGGAATGACAAATTAAACTCATTTTGGCTTTCTTTTTTCTCCTTCTAAACCAACAAGTGCTCACTTAGGAAATGAAATTTGAACCGGGAAACCCACCATGACTCAAGGGGCCCTTCATTTTGGGATCAGTATTTTTTATGTAATTCATATTGGTACTTTCCAACCAACAATGGTCCACTTGGTAAATTTTATTATTGTCAATTTTTTAATCGATAATACAACCTCGGAGCTGGATTTTGACTTATGTCCTTACAAATACCCTTAATGTCCCTGAGGACGGAATGAACTAGTTGAGTTTGATTTTTGTGTCTCAGCTTTTCATATTAAGAATTTGTTTGCGTTTTAATTTCCGTGTGCAAACATTGGTCTAAAAGCAAATAGTACAGCGTCGGTTACGTTCATATATTTTTAAAATAATAAATATTTTACCCCCCCCCCCCCCCCCCCCCCCGTAGATTCTCAAACGATCAACTTGTGGTTCTTCACCATGCTTGGAGAGAGTTGCAAAAAAAATAAAAAAAAACAATCGCCGATAGGCGGGCTCTCAAAATAATTTATACAATTTATTCAATAAACCACCCGTTAATGCTTTGGAATATATGAAAATAGAGGAAGATAAAATCTTTTTAGAAAAACAAAGAGTCCAGGATAGTTAGGAAGTGTAGATAGCAAGAACACGCTGGTGCTAATGACCTCAGCAGTAGATGCACCAAAAGAAAAGGAAAAAAAAAAAAAAGCAAGAACACGACTGAGAAAATTAAAAGAAGGGAGAAAAATACATGAGCAAATGTGTTCCCAAAGTTTGTTATCATCTTTCACTACACAAAATTTTATACAAACGCAAGAATATCACGATCAACATACTAACTCTGCTGAATTCCTTGAGGAACCCTTGCCATTGACGATTAGTTCTAGAATTACTACAAAAAGATGCCAAGTAAGCATAAGGGATTTTGCATGTACACTTGAGGCTATACTAGAAGCACTAGAACTTAGCTGTGATGATTTACAAATAAAAAAATCGTCTATTCTACGCATTCGCACACAGAGTAGGAAATATAGAGCGGAATCTATGAAATCATATTTTCATAATAATATGCCCGAAACGGTGACCTTTCACTGGGATGAAAAGTTTAGTTTTTTCGTACTCGATGTGAGAGGTTGTAAGGAAGAACGCCTCCCAATTGTTATTTCATTTAGAGAAAAAGAACAACTTTTGGCTGTACCCAAACTGGAGAGCTCTTCCGGTCAAGATCAAGCAAATGCTGTGGTTCACGCACTTTATGAATGGAACCTCATTGACACAAGTACAAATAATGTGCTGTAATACCACTGTTCCTAATACCGGACGATTGACAGGAGCTTATGTACTTTTTCAACAAAAATTAGACAGGGCTAACATTTTAGTAATACAACAATAGAAGCATTATCGGGAACTGATTGAACTATCTATTATTTTCTTAGGAGGAGATAAGGAGAAAAAAATTAAAATCAGACCTCCTGGAGCAATTAATCAAGCAAGGTAGATGGCTAGAGCTATTCCCGCTTTGAAAATATGTTGGTTCCAATCCTAGTTCAAAATTAACACCATCGATAAACGAGCCCTTCAGGACGTTAGTTTTTCGTTGTGGTTGTATTTGTAAAACCTTGGCTTGGATTTATTCTGGCGGTGAAGGCACCAAATCAAGATTTCTGCTTTCTATGAAATATGAATCTGTTGACAAAGAGATCTCAAACCAGCCCTGAGCAAATTTCTTTGGTATTTGTCAGAAGAAATTGCCTTTTTATTACTCTTCGAAGATGAAGTTGATGAACAAATCAAGAGTAACATTGTAGTGAATTTAAAAAAAAAGAGAGTTTGTATGATTCTGAGAACTGATACATTCCATCAAATGAAGATATGTCTCAATAATTGTATGCTATGTGGGAATACATGGTATTATTTCTTAGACGGTTTTCACGGAATTCATAATAATATTACCTTATTTATAGCCACAGGAAAATCATTAAGTGCTTTTGTGTCTGGAAATATCACAAAACTATTTTCTCGATTAAAAATTGATGAGAATTTCCTTCAGAACCCCATTTCTAGGTGTGAAGAAGATGGTGCCCATTAAGAGGCAGAAAGAAAGGTTCTTTCTTTATGAGCAGTTAATTATATAGCTGAAAGAGGAGTAAAACATGTGCAAAATTTTCATGGCTTGATCACTGCAAAGGAAGACCAAAAACAATAGTTCCTAGGCTATGTGCAAGAGCAGAGAAATCTGTATCTCGACTGTAAAAAAAGGATTTTTAAAAGGAAATGTCCTTGCTGATCTGTAATTTTACGTTCTTTTAATAAATAATTATGTATTTATGAACTTTCTTTTTTATTATTATTTTTATAAAATAGAAATATTAAATTAAATTTAGCTACATAATGGAAGGGGCTAAAAACAGCAATTTTCAAAATTTTCAGAGCCGAGTCGGCACGGGTTACTGTTGACGTAGAAAAATAAAATTTTGTATATAAGTAAGTCTAAATAGTTTAAAAAGAATTAGAGGGTATGTTTCGATATCGACAAAAAAGTTTTTTTCGCCCATATAAGGGACACCCTAGTGTACATGTTAAAGGTACATACAGTATCAAAAACGTTTCGACTTCTAAAGGTGCACTTGGATATGTTTGGAATTTATTACTTTTTAGTTAAGGTAAATAAATAATAAATAATATTTTATATTTAAATAATCCTATAACATTAAATTTCTGCTACTAAGACATATAAAGAAAAAATTACTTTAATTTGACAAAGATTACTTTCTTACGCCCAATAGAATAGTAACAAAAAATACATCGATCCAGTATATTTAAAAGAGAATACAACAGACATGAATTGCAGGTGTGTGTCAGTCTTGTATGAATGGTTTTATGTAATAATATAATTCGCAAGGTAAGACGTTCCGTTTTTGAATGAGTTTTAAATAAGATTGTTTAGATGGACTAATTCGGTATATTTTGAAGTAGATACAAACGAGTTAATTTCTCCTTTCGTGTCGAAAGAGACAGGAGGTTTCGCCATAGTTTTTCCAGACAAATTGGGAAATCGTAATACACTAGAAGGGTGCTAATGACCATAGCAGTCAATGCACCAAAAAAAAAAAAATACATAGAAATAAAACCAGATTTATTCTAACAATCTACTAAAGATGACAATATGAAGCAATTATAATTTTCATGCAAGCAATAACGTAAATTTTTCTTCAATGTTAATTACCTACATTATGAAAATATAGCTCTTAAAGCTCTACAATTGATGAAATAATATTCTTACAATCATGTGCTTTGGGACATTCAGTTCCTTTTATATTCACAATAATGAAGAAAAATCTGCCTTCATTGTGGATTCGAGAGAAATAACATTTGTGCGGGATTATCATATTATGGAATCTGTCTAAACGAACAGGCTGAAGAAAATCTGGCCTGAGATAGGGAGTGGTGTATGGACAATTAATTTAAATACCTTAAGTATTGTTTATCGATTGATGTTTTTTCCCGCTTCTTTGGCCAATGCAACAAGAACGGTATTTTCTGAATCACGTACATAAAATGGTAACTGTATAAGATTTTAGGTAATGAGTTCACCGATAATTGATACGTACAATCAAGGGAAATTTAATATTTTATAAGTCAACAGTGCTTAGGATTGTAAAAAAAGAATATGCTTAAAAGTTCCTGCATATTGTTAGGGAGGGTAGAATCGAATCGTTTCTGGGCAGTCTGTAAGTAAATTTTGGAGGGTACGTCCTGCCTTACCTGTATACTTATATTTTGCATTGTCATTTTTGTGTTATTCGAATATGTTCGTTTTCGAGCGAGCAATACTTCTTCGGGTTTGTGTTCCCGGTGACTGACATTCGTCGACTGTTTGATTTTTGATGTTCTAAGTTTATTGTCTAACAGCTAGATCAGATGGTAAAATTTTAAAAGAGGAACTTCGAAAACGAGAATATGGTTCTATTATTTCATGAATAACAGTTACATCCTATGATTCCCTCTTCCTGCATGCAAAAATCGTCGGTGACGGTGCTCCTGAAAAAGGCAAGACGTGACGCCCAGCCTTGCAGCATAAGAACACTCCAAGGGCATTCTGATCGGAAGGTGCTCCCATCCGGACTATTCGTTCCTCGTTCCCGAATTAAACGGTTGTCAGAGAGGACCTGGCCCGGGGACTCCTTCTCGTCACAGGTATTTAAGTGCGGCGAACTGCGAGAGAAGAAAGGTCTCCTGGAGATTTTTTTCTGGAAGGACGAGGAAACCTGATGTTTTGCGGCTAACCAGAGGACAATGGTCTCGGGTCCCCCCGACTATTGTACATATGTCATGGAAGGGTCTTACCTGCCGCTGTGACACCGCGGGGTTTGAATGGCCTTCCTGATCACGCCCTAAGGGTCGAGCACAGCTGTTGTGCAATTGCCTCCTGCCCAGTCGCACACAAAGGGCATTTAGGGGCACATTTTCTTAGAAATGCCATGCAAGGGGCTGGTTTAGACTTTGCACCCTTACCTTATCCCCTGTTTGATCAAGCAAAGATATACTGTCCTCTATAATAATGTGCGTTTTTCACATGAAAATTACTGAATAGTTCTTGTAATAGTTTTTCTAAGAAAAAGGTAATTGTAACGTGGGAAAGAAGTAGTCTTATCAGGCGAATAGACTGCATACGGTAAATATCTTCTGATAATATTTTTTTCCCCTGTTTCAACATAACTTTAGGTTATTTTTGGGGGGGGGGGTATGTAATTCTGCCTCTACCCGCGAAAGTCATTGGCAGTACAAAGATGCGATATTCTTTAAATATTTTGAACTCTTTCGGAAAGTTAATCAAATTTTGAACGCTTGATTCATCATCTTGGGTTAGACGTCATAATTAAGATTTCCTGCCTCCGGAAAGGGAGGATATACTCAAATATACATTACTTAAAATGTCCATGTCCCTTAAAATGTTGCTTAAACCCTATAACATGATGTCCATACATGATTGTCATAGAAATATCATAAAATGGATGCATATTGATTACGGAAAGAGGGAGTAATTATTCCTGTGGCCCGCAACAACAGAGAGGTTCATAATATATGCAAATGCTTCAGCAAGCAATACATTTCCCATGCACTACATGAGCACACTCCGCCGATTCGAATGACGACAAATTCGATACAAATATATTATACCCGTTTGATTAATCGAAGGCCAGAATTTTGATAACGCTGCCTATTTCATAATTTGTAATAATTCATCCATATCATGTAATTGACAATTCATGTAATATTTAGGCAATTCGTTACTTAAAGTTGATAGCAATTGTATTCCGTGCAATAAATGTAATATACTTCATAATGACTGTCCCTCTGCGACAATGTTTATTATATTTGTTCACCTGTTGATAATGATTTTCTTTATACATCTGCAGTAAATTGGAAATCTTACAATATATACTCTTTTTATTTTGTCTTTATTAAAAATTAAAATATCAACCACCGCTTTGGAATTGAGATGGTCTTATTACATATTACCTTTTTGAGCCCTTTTGTAGGAAATTTATTAGGATTTTCAATTCAAATGTAACAAGCATTAATTTTCAGTTCAATTTACATAGGGATTAATTGACAGGAATTTCCGAGGTATAAATTATTTCCACTATAAATTGCATTTGATCCTCACCTCAGCCATCTTTATTTATTAGCTAATAAAATTTTTTCACATGACGTTTCGGCCTCAGGGCCATCATCATAAGACTAGAAAAAAACACATTACATGCATGAAATTACATTAAAAATACCCCCATTTTCATACTATGTAAAATTTTAAAGATACTTTTAAGAAATTTTACATAGTATGAAAATGGGGGTCTTTTTAATGTAGTTTAATGCATGTAATGTGTTTTTTCTAGTCTTATGAGGATGGCCCTGAGGCCGAAAGGTCATGTGAAAAAATTTAATTAGCTAATAAATAAAGATGGCTGTGGTGAGAACCAAATGCAATTTATAGTGGAAATAGGGATTAATATTATATGGAATTTAGCATTGAGAACTGTCAATAACATTTATCAGTTTGTAAGAAGCTGTTACTGAGTACTCATCATTATGCCTTCAATTTATACTAATTGTGTTTGCAATGGCAATGCTAAAGCTGCCCGTTGTAAATATGCCAGGCGATTCCCGAAAAGATGATTACCGAACAGTCTATATATATAGCTCCACGTTTCAAGGTCTTAGAGAAACTGGTATATTTGGTATAATACCACGTGCTGACGGTATTTTTGCCTCATTACAAAAAGACGAAAGGAGTGTGACGATATTACAATATTTTGATGATAATCCATCTGGCAGTGTACGAAGAGCTAGAGCAGAATTAAATATTTCGTCAACTACAGTATGGAGAACTCTCATTGCAGATGGACTTCACCCATATCATAATCAACGGGTACAAAATTCATTACCGCTAGACGTTTAGAACGAATTTTTTACCTCCTGTGGAAATAGTTTTCTTGTTTTGAGTCCCGTATACTAATAAATTAGTTAGAACAAAAAAATAGTTTTTATTTATTTCATATAACATAAATAATTCATAACAATGAGATTTTTTAAATGTGAATATCTCCTAAACACAGCGGTTGCTAATCCTAAGAGGACATTTTCTTGTTTTGAGGTCCTTCGTTCATATTTTCAGTTTGGCCTCGCAACCCTGAAACACCCTGTTAACCCAGAAATCCGGAAAACATGTTTTCTTGAAACCTTCTCAATTCACAGAAGTTCCGTGTTGTCGCGATCAAATTCATAGTTTACACTTTTGCGTAACTAGGCTTTCAGGTACACGTGTTAAAAGTAGTAGGACGTGAAGAATCTAATGAAACCATTTCCCAGGCCACACCTTTTATCGTTGTCGATGAAAAAGGGTAAAAACTATATTTTTCCTGGGATGTTTGGATATATTCTTATATATCTTGAAACCTTTTGTGAATTCGTAATTAATATAAATTATTTAATCGAAAGCTTATTAAATTTACAGCAAATAAGGTTCTTGTGCTATGTTTGATAAGGCGATTTCATTCGGAGAAACATGGTGTAAATTCCACAAGAATGCTGTCAGTTTCCTGTTATGTCGCCTAAAATCTTCATTCACAGATTTCATTTTATATTTTTTCATTTTTCACTGTTTCTATTCTAAGCATTCGAAATGACACCAGGGGTAAAAACGGAATCTCGCTGAGATGATACAGTTCCTTATATTTGTTTGAGCACATACCTCAGCAGTACTTTGTTGAGGCAATGTGCGTCATTTTGCGCATCTCGTGAAGGGGCGATGTTAGCTCAGTGGTAGAGCACTTAACTCGACTAATGAACTGGAGGACCCAGGTTCAAAACCCGAGAGTGCACTAAAGATTTTTTCTTCTAGTGCCATCATTCGAGAGTTGGATTTGGGGTCCCAGATCGTCCCTAGGCTCACCCTAATATGTTTCGTTCTGCATTTTAGAAATATATGTATTTGTTCTTGATGGGAGAGAACGGTAGGGTGTTTCTGTTTATCGATGTTCTGCTTTTTATTCCTTGCACCTTATTCTCTACTGTAGATGGAAACTTCCTTATGACTTATGACCTCCCACTTCAATATGACGAACGATCCTCATCAACGAGCAGTAGGATCATCTGTGCAGCACCCGAACGGCCATTTCTGTGAAGGGCTTACACGCTAGAAGGAACAAAAGAAATACTGCCGACATTACTGACTCTGTTCCAGACTGTCGACCAGAGCTGTTCCTCCCGGCCACCTTATATAGTCGATTAGCCTCCTCTTCGCCTAATTTGACTTTCATCCCATCAGCGGTAAGGGCGGCTTTCCTTTCATCTCCTGTAGCGACGGGAGGCCGCCGAAGGGGATCGCCTTCCACATCCCATAGTGAACCAGTGACGGCGGCAGGTTAATTCTCTCTCAATTTCTCTCTTTCTTTATTTTCTCTCTTTTGTTGGTCTCATCATATCGCACGGATTTAATAACGTGCCTTCAGAATGTCGGAGTAATTGCGTTGCAATACTTCACAAGTTGGAGCCGTGAACATCAATAGTTTTACTCTTATAGTTATAGTTATATTTCTAATTAAGGCTCAACTCAACTATTAATTATTTGTTTACCTTTGTTCAAGAGGAAACCATAACTTACAAAGGACCGATTTTTTAAAGGATTTCTTTCCCTAAGGGAGGAAACCCGCTTATGAGGTTGACGGAAGTACTGACTAGAACATTTATACGTTTTATAACCAATGGAGCATGAAAATAACGGTGGCTGAAAATTGTACATTTATATATACATATATATATATATATATATATATATATATATATATATAAATCTTACTTTTACCCAAGATTTTATTGTAAGTAGGTGTTTTAATATTTCACAAAACATTAACTACATTTATTCAAGGCTTTCCAAATGACCGAAGCGTGCTAAGATGACGCATGACCTTTCTTACAATGCTTGCTAGTTGATCATGATATCTACGTTAATGGTCGGTACGAGGAAATTAATTATTATTTTTTTTTTTTTTTATACAATAGATTTTTCTCCTTAGATGTATTTCCTAAGTTTGATTAGGCATGATGATTTAGATCCAAGAGAAATTTGGAATGAAACCCTTAGTCACTTGATACCATTTCAAGTGATTGGGCGTCTTTCTGCTTCCAACAGTTAATAATTAGATATTTAGCAGACTGGTTTAATTTGGTGTTAGATTGAGGAGAAGAATAATTTAGGTTTTTATTGACGTCATCTAATGATGATATCAACGTTGTCATTATAGGCTAGAGGGTGCTACTGGAAGCATGAATAGCATGACAGATGGCCTATTGCATGCCTTGCTCTTTTCTTACACCGATGAGGGTGTAGGACAAGAAGTGCAACGCTAATGCATGTAGGGTTCGTTGTTCTGAAATGGCTCAGCTTAAGTCATTAATTCAAGTGTGGGTTGCAAGTGACTAGTTTCTCGGTTCCAGTTTTCATCGTTTTTCATTCTTCTCATTTTTACCTAATTGTAGAAAATAAGGCAGTTTATGTTATTTAGCAGTATATTCCGAGGTATGCTGTCATATTCGCTATTACTTACATAGCGTGTTTGCTTTTTACCGTACACATTAGTTTGTGCGTTTGAACTGGCATCTTCGAGTTAACGCTTGCAGAACAAGAATCAATGAGAGTTCTCAAACTTTCCATCGCAAACAGAATGTATGCTTACAGTTTTAACTCAATTCCATAAACCTTGCATTTGCTCTGCGATATAGCACAGCTTTATTACGGAACTGATATTGAACTAGTGATATTTTTGACTTTTTTTATGACATTTCTTTCTTAGGCTTTTAATTTTTGGAAATCGTACTTTAAGCACTTTTCGAAACAATGTAGCTATTAAGGTAGCACCCCTTTATAATTGTACTATTAGAAATTCAGTTGTTAGTAATGGAAATTGTACTGTTAAAACTGTCAGCAACAATTTAATATTTTAGGTGGATTTCAAATAGATTGACTTTCCTTAAATGTCTGTTACAATTTGACAAAAGTCGGAGCGCAGAACGGTATAGCTTTTAGTTTTGTTGGTAGTAAAGGTAATTCTTTTAAATTGCGTTGCTTATCTGCTGTACTTTAAGGCAATGTTTCGGGAATAGTGATTTAAAAATATTAAAGTAGAATTAAGACTGTTTTTGAAAAGTGATTTTTCTTTTAATTCTTCATTTTCATTCTTTCTATTAGTCAATAACATTAGGTCCGTTAAAAATTCAAATTATATACACTACATGTTTGAAACGTTCCTGCACAATATTTTATATTTTATAATGCCAGTCGTAACATACTGAATCAATATAAGCATACTTATAAAAGATTTCATGACCCATTAGCCTCAGAGGGAAGCTATCGAGTCAATGTCTAAAGACTTCAAGTTATGAATGAATTGTGCCCCCTCCTTGAAAGTTAGAGTACCTTTTCAGGTGATACGGTTAAAAGGCCCCCTTAATTTAATATTTATTTAAGTCATTTAATTCAAATGGGTATGAACCATAGGCGGCGGTCTGGGGACGAAGGGAGCACTGGCTTCTTGTTTCTTAATCAGTAACATTGAAGGCTCCTGCTGTATATCTTAGGGAGTGGGGTGAATTGAGGGGTTGTAACCGAATCTCATTTACTGCCCTCCATTCCTCCAGGGGCTGTAAAGGAGAATTAGGGAATGAGGACTGAGGAAGAGATAACCCAAACCACTGATTCACAAACAATTCATGAAATATAATTACAATAAAATTTATTTTGTTCTAATACATAATTTACTATCGCATTTCATGTAAATGTACCTTCTGAGGTTGCACTTATCAATGAATCAAATTCAACTTTTTTTAATTCTTTCTGGACTAACTAGAAAAGCTATCCTAATTTTATTGTGCATTGTTATGGGATTGATACCCCACTTTTTTTTCCAAAATGTTTGGAAATTTAAAACTGAACCTTGGAAGCTATTATCGTGGTCGAATGAACTTTCATTGGACCTAGTGTACGACCCCTCAAGTTTACACTTCGTCTCCAGAGACTCTAACAGTGGAATTTCCAGAAGGGATTTTTATTACGGATGATTGTAGAGAATTAAATTGGAAGTAGATTTTATACCTGTCATTTTTTTTCGCTAAAGCGCACCACTAAGTCACAAATTGCCAAAAACCGAAAAAAAAACCCTGAGTTTTTGTAATAAATAAACACGAATATAGAGGTTTAAATTTACTTCCCAATATGTATCTTTAAATGTCTAAAATGTTACCATGTACGACGAAAAAAAAGAGCATTATCAATAGTTCATTTAAACTTAAAAAAAAAAGTCCTAAATTATTTTTGCTCCACCTATTTTGGAATTTATGAAAGTTTGAAGACTAAATTAATATATAAATGTAGACAAGAATAGAACTATTTTTTGTATGAAAATCAAGCTTGTAATAATAAATATATTAACTTATTTATTTATTTATTTATTTGGGTTTAAAGCTAGAAACTGGGTGTATTAATTAATTGTTGCTTTTAATAAGTAATACTTACTTTAAACAAAGGATTACAAAATACTATATTAAATTTAATGGTCCAAAACTCACCGAATAAGCAGAATCTTCTATTAATTATTTTTGTGCTGGAAAAATTAAGTACGAAACGAATTGTAAAGAAATACATTTCAGAACAAAAATATCCCCATATATATATATATATATATATATATATATATATATATATATATATAAATCAGTCCCGTAACAGGTCACGAGGGCCCTGAGGGGCAGATACTATAGAGGTATCTGATTCATGAACATACGGCACACTAGGGAGATAGTGTGGTCAATACTAAGCTCCGGCCGCCTGATTTTCCCCTTGGCTGCATCGACTGCTAGAGGCATTAGCACCCAAGGTACCCATTGAAAAATTCATTCAAGGCTGGGTTGGCCTAGGGACGGTCAGGGAGGCCGAATTCAACCCATGAACGAAGACACTTAAAGAAAAAATGTTTAGTGCTTGCTCGGGATTTGAACTCAGGTCCTCCAACTTATTAGTCCAGTGCTCTACCACTGAGCTAACCTCGCCCCCTCGTTTGTCAGTGGTTTCTACCGCCAACATATGAAAAAGAGCGAATCGCTTCTTTCGCAAGCTCTTTATTAAATATAAATAAATAAATATTTTTAACGAATTCATCCACGTTGATAACAATCTAAAAGATGATCCTTTGTTACAGAATATAAAAAAATGCACAATAATTTCTTTTAAATTTTCAAATATGTCCGTTCAAATATGGTAGGCCGGAGAGTTAGGTATTATAAATGTTTCCGTTGTAAATGCTTTCATTCCAGACATTTTCACACAATTTAATATAATATAGAATGTCTGTTTAAATTGATCGTTTATTATCTGCCAGTTTTTCTTGTTTCCTTTTATTTAAATTTATCGGAGTAGTATCTAATTTTATTCATTGTTTTTTTTATTATTTTCTCTAATAGTTATAATATCAAGGCTGATGGTTTTGTTCTACATAGATGTTTTAATAAATTTTCAATAATTTGAATAAAATAAAATAAATTTTTTGATTAGGGAATGTTTCGAATATTGTGGAAAACCTTTAGGGAAGTCTGAGAATCTGTACAGCAGGAAATTTAATATTTCTCTAATCTCACTGATGATGTTCAAACGAAGAGTCCACTTCTCTTGTACATCGGACAAGGCTGTGTAAACACCAAGTTTTACAAGCATCCCCGACAAAGCAGCTTTTCCTACTTGAGCCCTCCATTCCATTAAACTACTTTAATAAGGAAAGTTGAAAAGACTAACAATGTACTACAGCGACGCTAAGAAAAACACGGCCGTAAACCTGACAGACTGTTTATAAAGACATAGAGGAAGGAGGAGGCAGACCACATAATGAACATCATCTTTATTCATGGAGTCCCATAAATAGTAGATAATTGGGAGCTAATTCCGCTTTAACTAGGCGGCGTACTTTATTTTATGATATAACGACCTTCGTGGTGAACTAATTGGGAGGATGCCAGCTGAGACGGTGTCCTTTTATTAACTAGTTATTCCTAGTCCGAGAAGGCTTGGAGATTCTTGTTACTAACATGACAACAACTTGACTCAAATTAGGTGCTACTGTATCTTTAATGTCGATCCAACTAGGCTAATAGGCTGCTCATATTGCCTCAAACTTCAAAATCTTCTCCAATAAAAATTTAACTACAATAGTTTTTTTTTTTTTTTTTTTTCTGTCGAGTGTTTGATCGACCATTAACATCTGAGCTGTCTGTACGTTGCCACCCTTCGTACACATCCTTCCTAAAAATTCCTTTAGCTGGCCCAAAAATAAAGGAAGTCGAACCCTGCTTGAGGTTCGACTCGAACACTCATCTAACACATTTAAAACCAAGCCACTGGACCTAGCGGAGACCAGCTTGTAAATGTTATTCATAAATGAGTAACACGTCTATAAATGGCATAGTACATAGTACAGATTTGTATGGAAGTTGGTACATAATTCTTTTGTCTAGTTTCAAAGTCATGTTTGTTATCCAGCAGAATCCGTCTGTCGGAAAATGGTTTTTAGAGCGAAAATCGAGCAACAAAGTCGTAACGCTTACATTTTCGAGTTAATACGCTTGCGGGGTCTCCCGCGGTCTACTGGCTAGCGCACTAGATTCATAAGCGGGAGATGGTGGGTTCGATCCCCACCGGCGCCAGAAATTTTCTCATCTCAGGGCTCAGGGCTCAGGGCTCAGGGCTCGGGGAGAAAATTCCTGGCTGCACCCTGAATGTCGGCGCTAATAGCCATGATTTGTTGATGCGCCGTAAAAAAAAAAAAAAAAAAAAAAAAAAATACGCTTGCTGGTTCTCTTCTTATAGGTTGTTTACTGTAGGAAAACGAAGTTTGAAGTTGATATCTGTAACCGTTTTTGAGAAAAGTGTATTATAATAGCTTTTAAAACAAATTTGTGGTTTGGGTACTTGGAGTCGTTGAATTCAATTTAAATATTTGAAAATCATATACACTAAGATTAAATTTTCGTTACATTTGGAGCGAAGGAAAAAAAAAATGGGGAAAAAATGAGAAAAATATTGGTAATAGTTTTTTCTTAGGTGGAACGTTTAGAATTTTAAGTACATTATAAACCTCTTCTGAGTATTAGTAATACAAATGAGTGATGTAAACGCAACAGGCACATTTAATAAATTTACACATTATTATAAGAATTACTGGTTTCTATTTTCTCCTCATTCTTAATTTTTAAGAGCCTTATTAATTATACATGTATTTTTTTAATGAAAAATGTTTGCGTCATTGGGTCGACGCTTTCTTACTACTAAAAAAAAAAAAAAAAAAAAAAAAAAACTTACATAGTTACTGTGCCATTTCTAGGAGAATGCCAGGAATTATTAAAAAATGCATAACAGTGCTGACAGACTAATTATTAAGACGAAATAAATGTATGGAAAGCAAAGGGGGAATAACAAAAAAAAAATCTGTATACATTAGTTGTCCAAAGAGAGAAAAAAGAAACTTTTCAGCTCCAGACAAGTACTGAATCCAAGCTATTTGGATCTTAAAATAGCAAAAGTTGAAAGTTCTCTGAAAAAATAAAAGAAAATGAACACTAACAAATGGTATGGAAAACAAAGAACGTACTGACCATTGTCTTGGAAGAAAGTCTGAAGAGAGAAATATTTACAATAAGAAAAGTAGAAAATGTCCCTATTAATAAAGAAGAAATCAGATAATTAGTGACCGAAGATAAATTTCTTTATTTGCAATTTGCGCGAATGGTAAATACTCTAAAAACTGTCTGTTAGATTTGTTGCAAGTGGTCAGATTGACATATTGTGATTGTATGTTGTAATTCAGTTACAGTTAAGTCAGTCAGGATACAGAGTTTGCATTTGAGAATAATAACAATTCTGTTGTGAAAAACGTATATTTTACTACACCCTGTGCCTTAACTAGAGTTACATATGGGCTTAGAGAGTCATGATATCTTGAATACATACTAGAGTAGGGGCAAGTACTGTTGTCCAGTCGCCAGATTTTAGAGGACTTGATGTGCCTACGGTCCGCGATGGCTACCCTCGACGACGACAATAGGAGGTAAATTCTATATGCGCGCAAGTTTCGAACTGATGCTCTCAGAACTGGAGTCGAGTGGTCTACCACTTAGTCAAACTAGTCCCTCTTAAATGACATATCGTCGTTACAAATGCAAACTATCGAATGTGAAAATTACTACTTTTCAGAGTGAAAAAATTTGTATTCATTACTTTGCTTTTGGACAGTAAAGTAGTCGGCAGATTCGGCCTCATGACAGTGGTTACTCTCCCCTTTCAATGAGTGAACTTAGATTCGAGATTTTTCCGTCACATTCGATATTTTGTATTTGTTTCAACGACATAAACGAAGAATAAACCCTGCCAAAAAATTATAAAAGAGCTGAATCTCGGCACTAATGGCCTAGACGTTGAAGCGCCGTAAAAAATAAATAATAAAATAAAAAAAATAATATAATATAAAAAACAGCTCAATGTGACTATTAAGAAAATAATTCAAATTGAAGTGCGACGAATACAATTTAATGTATTCAACAAAACGTTTGGTTAAATTGTTTTTAAATATATATGTCTACTCTCGGCCTGACATTATAATAGTTAAAACAACTTGAGCAAATTTGAATCGGTAAGTAAGATGCCTGTTTTTCATTTTGTTAGCCAAAATATTTATTTTGTGTTGACAATAACCATTCATTAAAGTCCTATAAATAGTCATTGAAATGGAATGGTACAGTAATTTGCGAATTCCCTTAGAGAATTCATCCCCAGAGAGTGAGATTGTATTATTCAAGAGTGAATTATCATCACAATAGAATCACTAGTAGATTTGTAAATAATGGATGGAATTTAATATGATACATGCACTCAACCGGGAAGGTTGTATTCCCTCTTATACATTAATATTTCCCATTGATAATTACAGGATTAATTATTAATGTCGTTCGAATTATGGAATTATCGTTTCTGGGAACGAAATTGTAATTGGTGAACGATTCGTAAAATTACACAGTCTGTGAATTCATTTTAGAATCCTCAATTGTTTTTGAAAAGTAACTCAGTAGTCTGGGATTTGCACCAAGAATTACCCTTCATATCACTGCATGGCTAGCAAATGTCGATGGTCACCATTATCTCCGGAGACACAAGCTTAGTGCAAAGAAGACACTCACTCATAGCCTTGATCGTTTTTGACCTATATAAGTTTGGGTTTCTTAGTACCTCGTAATATGGCGTGTTTTCTTTGTCAAGTTTCTGTCAAAGAGCTGAGAAATTGAAATTACCAAGTTATTCACTGTAACAATAGATTCAGCCAATGGACCAAGACTGTCTCTGGGTCCTATTTATCTGACGCCAAATATTGTTATTGTCATTTAAGGCTCACAATAGGTACTCCTACTAGGATTTATATCATTGTGCGATATAAAGCCCATTAGCTTAATTGCCCCAAATGTCAAAAGGGAATATCTGGGTTCGAAACCAAGAGATTTTTTTCTCTTAAAAACAAAGATTTGGGAATTAAGTAAGTGACCGTTCAGTGGTTTTGTGAAAGTATATTATACATTGTAATAAAGAAAGGCCAATATTTCCACAGATGTTTTATTTAAGGTAGAACGTTTTCACGGGCTTAGCCCCATTTTCAATGCACTTGCAAATGTAAAAAAAAAACAAATAAATAAAAAAATAATGTCGGATTATTATTTTAATAAGATATTTGATTTTATGAACGAATATACAATGGTTTCTCCTACAAAAAAACTGTACTTGTCAGCGAAATGTCAGTTTTCTTATTAATTTGTTCCTTCTCGATGAGTTTTCTTTCGTTTACAGATGAGTATTACATGAATAAAACGTGACAATAAACTTGTTGTGAATAAAGCTGCCTTCCCATGCAGTGTATTTTATGTATTTTATTAAGTAACAGACAAATATATCGATCTTCCCCTCATTAACGCTTAACAGGTTTAAAGCGTTTGTCCGGAATCAGCCACATAATTTATACTTTTTATTATTTTTAATATCATTATTTTAACTAAAATTATTGGAATGAAGACGTATACTAAATCAGAGCCATATTAATTTCCATTTGCTCAAAAAATGAAAATTCTTTTCCATGAAGCGTAGGTCAAAGCTTAGACCACTGTCTAGTTATTATAGTTTTCTACACTACTGGGCGATAAAGTGGTTTCATAACATTCACTGGGTCGTCCCTTGGTCCTATAGCTAACGACTTGGTTTCTTATGTGGGAGATGTCGGTTCGAGTCCCGCTTGTAGCAGATAGTTTTTTCAATTCAGGGCAAGTTGAAAAGGTGTCCTGCTGCACCGTTGATGTTAGTCATTCCGTAATAGCTTAGATGTTGATGCGCCCTAAAAATAAAATAAAAAAATCGCTGTTTCCTTGAGTACCTTTTAGTTCAGTAGAATTCAATGGATTTTCCATGAAAAGGAATTAGTAGAGAATTACCTATTAATCAACAGCATATAGACTTAGGTATATCGGTGCCCTCACCGGGTTCCTGCTCGGGTCTTGGCCGATGGGCGGCGCTGGCTGGCACTCTGGGTCGTGTTAGACCCCGGACTCGGAGGGACTGTGGACGGTAGAGGCACGTGCACACTCCCCAGGAGAGTCTGCAGCTCTGAAGATGACTAGTCTTCCAGAGGAGAGCAGTCCGTCGGCGTTCGCCCGTCGGAATGGATTCGGGTTGGTCGCTCGGTGGGGGCATCGATACCTAGCACTTAGAAAATACTCAAAGTAGTAGTTTTTATTTTACCCTTCTCAATTTCACCAATTTTCGAATTTAAATAAACAATACCACCTGTTTATATATAAAATAAAAAATAGTAATAGAAAAAAAAATTTGATACATATTCCCATCTTCACTGGCGTTAATGGCTAAAAAGCTGACGCTCTCCCCAAAAAAAAAGAAAAAAAAAAGAAAAAAAAAAAAGAGAATTACCAACAAGAAATCTCTAAACGATAATCTCTGTTAGTAATGCCAAGTAAGTCATGAAACATAAAACATGTATAGAATAGGGCTAAATGTATCTCCCTTGGGGTACTCCTTAATAGATACCGAAGGAACTCGACCATTAACCGACACTAGAAACTGACTCGGATTACTAGACACTGAATATTTAATGTCAATTACTCCCCGACATGTCTCTAGGGATCTTGAATTGTTGCTTAGTGGCTTTAATCATTCAGAACTAAATGAGTTCGGAACACTTCATGAATTAGAAAGTCAAATAATTTTAAGTGTGCTCTTGAGAATTTTGAATTATCGTTTGTTGGTTGTCTGGGATTTATTACAATTTTTAACGTCCACTTATATGTAACACAGAATTTTTTTCACGGCTAACCAACAGATTAGCACCCTTTTCTTACCAGGTTGTGGGTAATGCCTTTCGTTTTTCCAAAAAAGAACATCCAGGTATGTGAAAATGATATAACAAGGTCATTTAGTGCTTTATATGCCTCTCATTGGCGCTGAAGCATTGTTTATGCATGATAATTTTATAATGCCCGGCCGCATGGAATTCTGAGAGATCATTAATTTATGAATACATAAAACAATAAGATATGGATCCAGCTTCCGGATTGATGGTTTTTAGAGCTGGTCTCTCGGTAGAAAACACTATTCTACACTACACTATTAATCTTTAGAAAGGATGACAACCTTTAGACAGTAGGAAACGCTTATAGCCCACAATATCACTTAAATTTAAAAGAATACATTTAATTTTCATGAAATATGTCACAATTGAAAAATATCTGATTTCATAGAAGACCTATCTGATTGTCTTTATTTTCAATGAATATAAACACTTATATAAAATGATACATAAATAACAATAATCGAGAAAACCAAATAAACGAACTTTAAAACGATATATAAAAAAGTAATATCAACAAAAAATAATTGTTCAGGTTTTATTATTATTAGATAAGTGTTTCGCTTCTATGGTTGTTTCAATCCTTCAAATTGTAAACAAATCTGTATGACCTCATAATTCAGCATGTTGATCAAAAGCGAATTGATGCCGTAAATCCCAGAAATTGATATTTGAAAATTTCGTTATTGTTGATGTACACATATCTTAAAATGAGATTGTACAGTTCTGTTTTCTGTATATAAGAGAATATTGTGTTTATTTCCTGGCTATTATCTTTCAAAATTCTTTCATGAATTATGGAATATTTAGTTGATTTCGTATTCTGCAATCCGTAAGTAGGTGTTTTACTGTAGGGTATGTAATGCATATGTCAGAAATTAATTTATTTTGCTCTTTCATGAGATCTCCTTGTGATGGTCTAGTGTGGCGATTTCTGTCTCCAGAAAGTACTAGTTCTTTTCCTGTGCTGCCGCGGTCCGATTTTCAGTAGAACTTTTGCTATATAGTAATTTATTGTTAGTTGAGTCAACCTGTACTCTGGATATGAAAATAGAGCAATTTAAAAAAAAAAAAAAAATTGGAAGCATTTTATCTTTCAAGAGCGAGCCAAAATAAAAATAAGTGATTGAGCAATAAGGAAAAAGCGTTGGTGAAAAAAATCATAGAATGAATCCATTTTCCTCAATTAATACCTTATTTTACTATTCTCCGGTAATCATAAGTTGCTAATAAAAAATATTTTCATTTATTAAATTGTTTCGATTCATTCATTTATTCAATTCCATTTATTCAATGGTCGAATTCAATGAAAATGTTTTAATATAAGGACGATATTTGAAAACATGCTATTAACAATCAATTATCAAATATTAAATTTTGTATATTGAACAATTTAAGTTTTTAAAAATACTTTCCTCGTTATAATAGAAATATTAATCTGGAAAAGAGTTTTTTTTTTTTGTTTTTTTTTTAAATGAAATATTTTTCATACCCTTATTTTTTTCAGTAGATATTTCAAGCTTCTTGTATAAAAATATCAACTATCAAAATGTATACAAATGTGGTGTCTTTTCCTACCACCAGTGAAAATTGAAAATAAATGGAATGCAAATACAATAAATGAAATAATATTTTTAATAAAATACTGAGACGGTAAACGTGCGTTCTCCTAAATTAACCAATTAAAAAAATGAATAACAATAAAAACAAAAGTATGTAGATAAGTTAATAAAAAAAAGTCCTTTTATTGGATTGATCTACGGCTGATTTTTCTACTTCCCCTCATTAATGCTTTCCGAAATGTCATGCTTTCATGTCATGTTTTTTTTTTATAATGCCAACATCACGTGGTCGTTCACCGATTGAAGAACTGGCCACGCCGGATGTTACTTATCTTTGGTGGCAAACAGGAACCGGTGCATTCAACGTGGCTATGGCCGTTGGCATGTCCTTGTTATTGAATAATTTTTTATAAGTATTTTATCATGCTAAACATGTGAAGGAACTCTGGTTCGGATCAGAAGCACAGCCACCTTGTTTGGGGGGTAACCTGAGATCACCAGTCAGCACTAGCTGAGTCCATTATAACCAATCATATTTATGGCCACTGACTGCTTATCATCCATTCACAGTCCTTATATACATACTTAAGGTACATTAGAGGTACTTTACACTACATATAGGCTTCAAACAAATTCTATCATTTTTTTCTTCTTCCAACATTATTCCCCTTCTTTCGCCTTGGTCATTTCTCTAAACCTTCTTTAGAACTTTCCCAGCACGTGTAAATAGCAACCCAATGTAATTGGCCAGCCCATTTTAGGTTTTAAAATAAAGTTCCCCCTTACACTGTATCATGAGAGCCTTACTCTGTTCATTCTGCACATAGATGAAGCTTTTCATCTTCAATTTTCATCTAAATTTCATCTCATTTTGAATATTTTCATCGAATGTGCACTGCAGAAGACTTTAGACACGGCCCGTTGTACCACGTTCGTATATTGCTCAAGTCAATTTCTGTTGTGGATAATGGGGTTTTAATCCTAAAATCACATACAAACATCTGACATCCAAGGTACGCAAGACTTAAGCTCACCATGATTACCAAAGATATATTTCGGAAGAAGGAGTTCCTGGAGTCGAGTTAACCATCTCCCAGGCTGTAGACTAATTGGTTTCGGAACTGGACAAAGGAGGTGATACTTGAGTAACAAGTCTAGGAGTTGTGAGAGCATCGGTAGTTAAGGAGTGTTACTTCGGAGGTACTCCAACAACTTGCTGTTAAATTAGTAAGTAGGGGAGCTGTGCCACTAATGCAGTTCTTCTTAGTTGTTGGACTATAATAGTGAGGTGTTTAATAATTATGTCATCAGGGTTTATAGCAAATAAATAGAATTATATATCCCAATCTATAAACGGCGCATTCTAGAAACTCCTGGTCACATTTCTCAGCAAGGCAGTGAATCAATAAATATGAAAACTTCTATTGAGAAAAGATAGTTGACCGCTAAAATTGAGAAGGCGTAGATAATCGGGGTACGGTCGTATGTTGAATAAACCTACATAATACTATAATAAGTTACATTTCTGCCGACGTTTCAACTTGACATTCAACCCTGATTGATAAAAGCATGTTTAAAGCAGTCTTGAATGTCAAACCGAAATGTTGAACGAATTTGAAAGTTCATGTTCGTTTATCAGCAAAATCCGTCCAGCGTAACATGGTTTTTGGGCGAAATTTGTGCGAACAAAATCGACATTTAAGTTTAATGTTTTTTTAATTTTTAAAAGAATGATTTTCAATTTTGAAATGTATCAGGATTTTAGTCGAAAAATCAAATTTGTGTTACATTTAATAAATGTTCCGACATATAAACACTCTTGGACATAGCTTTCGATTACTTAAGGAAGCATTTAAGCCCATAAAAAAGATAATGATTAAAAACGAAGTTGCAAGGTAGTAGAACCCCTGAAGATGGGTTATATAACAAACTCAATACCTCCATTCCTTTGTATTGCTGTAAAGGTGTTGGTTATCAGTCGGGTTCTTCGTCAGGTGTAAATCAGGTGAAACGAGGCCGACCGTTTATTATGTAAACAGACGCAATCAAACGGTGTGCCTCATTTATTTTGGAATGAGACCCCAATTGAGAGAAAACAAAAAAAGAAGATAATAAATTACTAGTTAGTGAATAGGTTAATTGATTAATGGCTTGCCTCTTGAGGTTTCATAACCCCAGCTCGTTGAGAGAAAGAAGAGAAGAGAAAAAAGTGTAATTGGAGTGTCTGTATAAGTAGAAAGAGCTCCCTAACTAGCCTACCCCAAGGAAGTTGTTGGAGTCCCGATTAGCCATGCTCTTCTTATCCTTGGTCGGTACGATGCCCTCGGGCTGTCTCGTTTAGGATCGGTTCTGGACGCTCACTTCTGGTCCATCACTAGTTACTAGTAGGAATAACAAGCCAACTCTCTGTTATTCCTCGAGGTTATGTTCCCAACTAGCGTGCTTACTTCTTCTCTATAGGCTGGAAAACACGTCGAATCGATGTTGCAATCGAAGTGTTGGCAAGGAATAAATATATATATATATATATATATATATATATATATATATATATATATATATATATATATATATATATGGGATAGCTCAGTGGCAGAGCAATCGACCTATGTACTGGAGGACCCGAGTACAAAACCTAAACGCAATAGAGATTTTATCTTCTAGTGTCTTCGTTCGAGGGTTGGCTTTGGGCCAGACGGTCTCTAGTTCTACCGAGCCTTTAACTAATTTATTAATGGGTACCTGCGGCTGGAGCGTAGTACTGACCTTACTATTTCCCTAGTTTGCTGTATGATCAAGAAACATACAGTAAACACATAATGCTTAAGCGAGCTTTTGAAAATTATTTCTCCTAAGGCTTTCTTCTGCAATTGTTGTTGCGTACAAAGCAAACGTCCATGCCTTGGGAAGCAAAGATTAACCTTAATTATGAGTGAAAACGATATAGGAGAAGCTTGCTATTGATAAAAATGCTCATCGAGTAACAGAAATATAAGTCGTTAGTTACTAAATAACTATTTCTTCTAGCCTAATTCTTCTGAAGTAACTCCTAGAACAGTTGATAATCGGACCTGAGGTTGAAACTTGTTCGAGGGTCGGATTCGGGTTTCCAAGCTGTTTCTAGGTTCACCTTACATTTAATTGTTACCTACAAAGGGGAAAATCTGGTGTCTGAACTATATTACTTACTATTATATCTTTCTAGTGTGCCTCACTGAGAAGAATCAGATAACTCTACAATATCTGCCAATCCAGGGCCCGTGTGGCGTTTTATGGGAGTGATTCTTGTTGACTTCTGAAAGCAATCGATGACAATTGGAGCTCAATGATATTTCAGTATAAGGCGTTAATGATATTCATTTGTGCCATGCCATAAAAAACCCTCAATAATGTGTAAAAGTCCGACTCGCAGGAACTGCGTCATCTTTGCGCGGTTACAAACATCTCGAAGAAATGGAATAGATTAGCATCAAGAATCACAAGAAACTGACAGTAGCCAACATACACTGAAGCGGATAATTCTTAATCTGTATAAGTCAATACAATTATGTACTGAAAACGTACTTACTCTTCGACTACTGCTGAGATGGCTCTATTCTAAACAACCAAACATTTTAAGTATCTTGTTTTACTAGCAAATTCGATTTCCTGTTATAATCAACTGTAAATATGTGCTTCATGGCGAATAAAATTCCATTCTGTGCCCCTTGGGTATCCTTCCATTAACACCTTTTTCTCCTTTCCTAACGTAAACATAAACGAACCATCACTAATAAAGAAATAGATAAATCTGCACTTGCAAAACACGCCATTAAAAACACACAAAAACACACTTTTAACTTCGACGACACGAAAATTCTTTCTACACAACGAAACAAAAAAAGACTACAGATCTCGGAATGTGTACACATAAACTTAAACAAAAACAATATAAATTACAAAACTGACCAACAAGGCATTTCTCCTATGTACGCTAATATTTTCCAAATACTCTCCCGACCACCTACCTAGATTTTTACCTTGCCCCTTGGGTATCCTTCCATTAACACCTTTTTCTCCTTTCCTGTCATAAAATGTCATAAACATCTGTTTGATCCTTACCGCCCGTTTCCCCCACCTCTTGCTGTTTCCAGTTACATATACCCCTTGCAGATTCCTTTTTTCCTTAGACACTTTCACAATGGTTACTTAATTGCCAACCTTGGTCTTCCTCTGCCGCTCGGCATTTCCATTGGTATGTAGTATCTTATTTCTTTGTAAAATTAATTAATGTTACTATTAGCTACTATATTTGTCATTGGTATATAGTTTTCTTATTTCTTTGTAAAGTCAATTAATGTTACTAATTACTATTAAAATCAATTACTGTACCTATTTTCTTTTTCATTCTACTCATTCTAAGAATTTAAGACGATATGTTCTGTTATAAGTTAAATTGTATCTATAGTTCTGTTACCTATCACAATTATAAATTTTTCTTGTTTGTTTCTGTATTAATTTCTTTTTTGTCATTTTAGCTGACGAAGGCTACCAATGAGTAGCCGAAACGTCCGAAATATAGATTTTTTTAAAACAAAAATCATATTGAGGTTTATTTAGCCGAATCCCAACCATTCCATCTTTACTTATCACCTCGACGGCTAACTATCTAATCATCATCATATATATATATATATATATATATATATATATATATATATATATATATGTATATTTCAGTATTACATCCGTCCTACTTTTTTTTTACAGCCCTGATGAAGGCTTGAAGTTCAAGCCGAAACGTCGGCACAATAAAACCATTTTTATGTTAAAATGTAGTTTTATTACCAATATCTTTCACCGTTTCTTAGCTTATTTTACTACAATATTAATTTTACTGATAAATGCAATTTAAAACAAGAAACAACCAATTAAAAAGTGAGATAAACAAAGAGAAAAACCCTTTCAAAACAACAAAACATACACTTTTTAAGTTTTAAGCGTTTATATCTCTGATTGACGTTGCCCCATCGAATATTGCTTCAGAACCTTTTTTGTAGAGAATTTAGCAAGCATTCGAATGGTCACCTTCCACTTACTACGATTTCCCAACCGTTATCGAGATATTTACGAAAAATGTATGAAGATCCGAAAACATGTCTATTAATAAAATATTTTTTCGCATACTTCCTTAACTCCAAAAATAACCAAAATTTAAAAATCTAAGTTGGGATTAATTTCCAACATCCAAAAAATATTTCAATTGAATCCCGCGATTCTAAGTACCCACAAAAAAATAATGACTTACAAAAACACTGATTCCACTTTTCTCAAAAACGGTTACAGATATCGCCTTAAAAATGGTTTCATTCGTTTTCCTATGTCCAGAAAATTATAAAACAAGTACCTGCAAGCATATAAAACTCAAAAACGTAAGCGTTACGATTTTTTTGCGCGAATTTCGCCCCAAACACTATCTTCCCGTGGGCGAATTCTGCTGGTTAACGAACTTGACCTTTCAAATTAGAAGACAGATTTTTGTACCAAATTTCATCAAAATCGGGCCATTTTTGAGCTTGCTAGAGCGTTAACAGACAAGCATATATATATATATATATATATATATATATATATATATATATATACAAATTTGAACCACCTATATTTTCGTGATCTATTAGGTCTGAAACGAGAAAGTTTCTAGTCGGCACTTCCGGATTGCGTCGTGAGGTCAACCTCATAAGTGGGTTCTCCCTATGGGGATAGGGAGTAACCGCGCTAAAACATTTTAGAATATAATTTTCACTGCTGCCATTGGTGCTAAATGAATCCAAGGAATACGTTCTTCCTACCAAATTCTTCTGAATAACCAACCGATCAGATAACTGTAATTTTAATGTTATCTGGTTGTTGTTGGCAAGGTCCTGATTAGATATGGGAGCTGTCTGAAGGCTGCTTATCGGTTGCTTCGTTAAGGCTCCTGGCCTCCTGTATTCCCCACCGTGATGATTAGACCGATCCTCTCCCTCTCCCTTCCTCCGACGATTTACCACTTGTCAGCCTCTCTAACTAACCTCGATGGATGGCTCCATCCACAAGCCCTCATCACTCATCTTCGTCTAGTTGTCGATGCTGGTACGCATTTCCCTCTTGTAAGTCTACTCCTACTGTTCACGGTTTAACGATCCTCGTAGTGTTTCTCCGTTGATTCATGGGTTCCTTTTCTGCGGGTGCCAAATGATGATCAATAGGACATCGAAGCCTTTCCATTTTATTATCTCTGTGATTATTGAGAAGCAAGAAAATTCGTAGCAGCTATGATAAACATCACATTCCTCAAATTGGGAATGGCTGGAATCTAAATGAAATATTTTATATTTGTTATAATCGCCTGATTTACTTTCATGTTAGGAAACCATGATGTTAGCCGATTTTCGTTGCAATTTAACAAATAATCCGTGAATATTAATTATTTGTCTGCGGAGTAAATGTGTCCTCTAAACTAATTCATATAATCATATTTTATGAGAAAATCTATACTGTTTTTGTTGTTGTTGTTTTATATAGGTAACACTTTTTATAGGAAGAATTCGAGCGAGGGCGTTGAACCCTTAATGGCATACATGTACACTTTTTATAATTTGTTGTCTGTAGCGAAAGAAACTGTTTTCATTCTTCATATCTATAACCGTTTACCAGAAAAGCAAAAAAAAAACTAACAAAAAAAAAAAAAAAAACTTGAATTTTCGATTTGTTTAGTATAAAAGGATTAATAGAAGACGGATTGAGTTGAGCATTTTCAAGTCTTTTGAACTAAGACATATACATTTTGGTTACAAAAAATTGGATAATATACACGAGCAGTTTTGAGATTTCGTGTATTTTCCTAAATATAGAAATACGGGGTTAAATTCTTGTTATGTGGAGGCCAGCAGTATATTTTCTGTTTCTATTCAAAATGACACTTTTAGGGTAAAAACAGCATAGTAATGACGCAGTTTCTGAGATTTGGACTTTTTTTAATATCTCGGAAACGATGGCCAAATTGTAATCAAAATGGAATCAATCAATCCTTCCTCAGATATTATTGGATGGATTCCAATGAAGGAGCAGAAAGTATTTATTAATTACACCAGGGAGACGGTAGTGGGGTTCGAAGCTTGAAATTACTGGCAATTATGGGCAATTATGCGCCATTGGTGTACCCAATGATAATAGGCCATTCCCCATAATTTCTCAGCACAAACAGCCTTACATAGGAATACCCCTTTTATTAAAGATATATTTCTTGTTAAGAGAATTCCTAATGCCAACTTGATTGCTAATTCTAACGCATATACATATATATATATATACGCTGAATGACTTATTAAATTGTTAAGAAGAATTCATTATGCCAAAGAAAGGAGGTCCTAGGCTTTTAAGAATAATAAATATTTGTTTACATTTAAGACATATTTAAAAGTGGCTCTAATGGCCGCAGTGTTTAATTTAGGGCTACAAAGCATCAAACGTATCATTTAAAAGAGTCCGTAACGCAGGAGCTGCTGGAATAAGCACATTCCTCAGAATTAGGGAAGTTTAGACTAAATCTGAATAATTTGCTATAAATAACCAATATACTAAATAATAAAACATGAATAGTTTTGCACTTTTAAATATAAGGGCCAGGGGGAAAAAGATAAATGACACTCTTTTTTTACGAAATAGAGATTTCTGTGCCATCACTAGAAGAGTACTATCAGCCTGCGACAATGTGAAAACAATGAAATCATGAGAATGAGGGGAAAATCAGAAGAACCCTAACCTAGTCAAAAGATTTTTGTACCAAATTTCATCATATCGGACCAATTTTGAGGCTGTGAGAAAGTGAACAGGCAAATATATATATACAAATTTGAACCACCGTTATTTGCGAGATCTATAGGTTTTAAAACGTAAACTTTTCTAGTCGGCTCTTCCGGATTGTTTCATGTGGTCAACTTCATAAGCGGGGTTCCTCCATATGGAGGGAGGAAGGAACCGTGCTAAAACAAGTCTCACTCCCTCCCTCCCCCACTATATATTTCTTATTATCGTATTTATCTTTAAAGACATATACGAGAGTCAAATCAAGCTACAGAAGAAAGCCAAAAAGTACATTCTTGTGGAATTGCGATTTCACTATTGAATTAATTATATGAAAAAAGGGTAAAACATGACAGGAGTAAGTACCGAGCAACAGATATTCAAAGAAGGCAATTATTGATTGAAATATGAATATCTGATGAATTAGAGCTAATGAATATGCATGTGCTTCGATGTACCTGACGCTTCGTTTATCGCCAATTGATATTTATAATTTTGCTCGCTTGGAGCAAGTGAGTCGTGAGAGGGGTTGAACATTCCTGTCTAGCTTTTCCAATAGCCTTGGTAATTTGAATAGAATCTACATCATTGTGCCTTTGACATATATGAATATGCAGAAGCGCATCCACTATGGGTATTTACTCATTTCCGGCAACGGTGTGTAATATTCGTTCTATATTACCAATGTAACATGCTATTGCTGCCTTCGGAAATTAGTCTAACCATTTTAATTATAAGAGCACACATTAATATTACAATGGTAAATTGTGATAGGTACATAAATTAATTTTGGAAAAATAAAATCTCTTTGCCTTAAGTATACATATATATATATATATATATATATATATATATATATATATATATATATATATATATACACATAAATAATAATATTTTTCTAATAATTACATTAGTTAATTATGATATCAAGTGTAGGTACTAGCTTTGAATGATTTTCATAGGTCTTAGAAGGATGCGTTGCAAAAGGCATTCGTTCCACACAATTGTGTTTGAAGTTTCTTTGCTTCTTTCATATTTTCTATGGTCGTATATTTGTTTTTAAATTAAGCCTAGAGTAATCATATTAAAGGGCGGTTAAGCAAAGTAGTCGTTACTTAGAATTTTGCCCATATCTAGGGAGTGAAATAAAGGCCTTTTCTCCATGGAACTTCCAGTTTTTGTTTGTTGCTCTGCCAATTTGTACGATCATCTTTTATTGAGCCACCAAATTACAAGCAATCCTAATAGATCTGTGAAAGTTGGACACTCTTTTTTAACAATTTTAAACCACTCACATGATAGTGAAAAAAATATACAATATACAATTATACAGATTACAGGAACAAAACCTGTCTGTCAGAATGATCTGGCTACCCGGGCATACAAATATTACAGAAAGCACGACTTTAGACATTCAAGCAAAATTGGCTACAAGAAAACAGAATACAAACATAGACAGTGTTATTCTAACACGTTTATATTACATTAAATTAGAATTAATGTGTTAGAATAACAGTGACTATACAAGACAAAAACGAATATATTTTTGATACTATATAACAAATTACTATGTTTAAATTGGATCAACGAGCTGCACAATTTGACGATGCAGATTACGGATAGGACAAAATTTATAAAGAAAGAACAACCCACTTCCAGATTTTTAGTCGCAATCCTTGGTAATGGTATTTTTTGAATGGTATAATAATAATCTGGTTTCAATTAACTTTAAAACTTCGATTTTTTTTTTCGACTACGAGTTGTACTTCTCCATATATCCATTGCAGGTGGACTGATAGTTTAATTTACTTATTTAATAAGACTTCAATTTAATTCTTTTTAGAAATTATCTTTACGCCATAATAACAGAATACATATAATGGACTGAAAGAACTGCCTCATTTGTAGCAAAGAATTGTATATGTCAACATTTCAATAGGACCAGCAGTTAAGAGATTTGATAAAGAGCTTGTCTATGAGTAGGTGTTGCTGTTTTACTGAAATAACCGAAGAGAGGTTCCCATCACTACCCAAAATAATTCAAGAATAAAACGCCTCTAGTAAGTGAAAAACAAAAAGAAAAAAAAAATAAGTGGGTGAAAATGTCTCGATTTTCCCCATTTTTCTCCACTCCGGACAACTCAGGCGCATAAACGAGCGTGTGTTCCATTTACTCCTTGGGACGTATTTCATTGGCCGGCCATGAGGTCGTCTGGTAATTGACTGTGGGAGCACACGGGCTGAAATATATTCAGAGCTCCATGGGGCTTTGCTCGGAGACAAAATTACTGGCTGGAACATTTCCAAAGCATTTTTTCAAATAATTGTACGGTTGCCTCTTTTTCATTCCGCCTCCGCTCTCGTTCGAATGTGGCTAGAGTTAAATGGATAATCTTCTGCTTTTTATCTTTTCGCCCGACGTTCGAATAAATCCACGGATTAACTGATAAAATTATTTCCTCCACTAGAAAGAAACGTCGATACATCCTGGCTAATGGCTATAATTTGAGTCGGGGTAAAAATGTTCCGCCCTAGCCTCCGGAAGTTATATATATTTTTTTTTTTTGGTTCAATCGTTCACTGTAACCCTTTATAATCACATTGATTCTTAATGGAATAGAATGGGCACAATTCCTTAAACTGGTGATACAATTATTCCCTCCACTACATGTGAATGCTGATGCACTCTGGAAAACTGCTATAATTTAACTCAACTTCAAAATTCTCAACTTTCTTCTTCGTAAGTTTCTCTTTGGTCTAGTCACGGGAGATAAGATTTTAGCGCGGTTCCCCCCTCCCCAATAGGGAGGAACCCCGCTTATAGGGTTGATACAATGAAACAATCCGGAAGTGCCGACAAGAAAATTTCGCGTATCAGAACCCCTAGAGACCGAAAATAACGGTGGTTCAAATTTGTATATATATATATATATATATATATATGTATATATATATATATATATGTATATATATATATATATATATATATATATGTGCATGTGTGCAAAGTTTGGTATAAATCGGTCAAACTATCAGGTAGTACTAGGAGGTTTGTATAATAAACAAACATACAGACAGACAGCTGGTAGACGATTTAGACCTAGCCTCCGGGACTTACCTGATTAAGACCTACCTGTGTTCCAAGTTTGGTCAAATTCATCCAAACGGTGTGGATTTGTATAAGGAACAAACATACATACAGACAGATGGTAGACGTTTTTGACATAGTGTACGACACTCCCCGGATCTACCTGTGTGCCAAGTTTGGTCAAAATCGGTCAAACAGTGTGGATTTGTATAAGGAACAAACATATAAACAGACACGTGGATTTTTCTATATATAGATTATTTATTTTACTAGATTTTTCGTTTTCAAATTCGGTTTTTGTTCATATTAGTATATGGCTTTAAAACAGCAAGATCGGGGGGGGGGGAGAGGATGGTATTAAGAGACAAATCTAGAAAGAACAACCACTGTATTTTAGGCTGAGATTTATAACATTTTAGCTGTGACTTATAGATTAAATCAAATCAAGAATTGTTGAAGAATGTCAGATGTGGCTAAAGGAATTGATAGGGGCCTGTTAGCCTTGTGGGCAACGAGAGAGCAGACATATTGGCGGGATTGGGCTAGAAAATGGTGCCTATAGGCCCAATGCCATGCGCCAGATTGTCAGTAGCCTCAGCTAAAGAGGCAATTGTAACGAGAGCCAAGAAAAAATTGGGTACATTTTGGGACGTCAGAAATTCACTCCCCCTCCCCGTCCTTAGATCTTAAAAGTTTAGGCAAGAAGGAAATTTTCCTGGGTAAGGTTTGAAATGATTTGTGGCCACTGCGTATGTTCATTGTACTATGAATTAGCAAATGCATACTATGAGGATGTGACACCCTAGCATGTTATATATGAATGTTTGGCACCTGAAAACCTTATTTAGCACAAAACGTTGACCATTTTAGGAATCGTACAATACGACAATAAGCACCTTTGATACCTTGGCCGAGTTATGTTATGTGAGGAGGTTATCAGTTACAATCAAGTCTAATCTAATCTTATAATGGTATAAAGAAAAAGAAAACGAACGAATGAAACAAACGATTAGAAATGTACATTACAGTTCGAGTTTGGAACTCGCTTCATCACAGACCAGTCCGTCTTCTCGTGAAATTCAAGCGGAAAAGTTGTTAGCTATAAAACATCATTTTTGTAAATAAATTAAGTTTTATTAACGATTATGAACAAACATCGATCATATCCACCTTTTGAACGGTCACCATTCACTTCTTCATTGAAACCAATTTAATGTTTTCCCTAAAAGTAAATTTGATATGTTTACCACCTGAAGTTACATAAGAGGTTTTTTTTTCGTTGAATTTAAAACACATAATAGGTTTTACTGAGGAATAACATTTAAAATGTAAAACCAAATAACGATATTGAATACACGATTTAAGCCAAAGGAAGTAATCGTAGCAATTTCTCTCACACAAATTCAGCTCAATACTTAACTACTGTCTTAGAAAAATTTATTTATTTCGGATAAAAGCTCTACAGAAATCCTTTAAGGAACGACCTTGAAGTTCCCTAGAGATATTTTCTTTAGGTATATTTCTTTTACAATTATATCACATGAGAAACCGTCGAAAGTTCATGCTTAGCTCATCTACCGAAATATAATTGAAGTCTGAAGAAACTAAACACTTTTACGAACACAAAAGAGGTAGGATTTGAACTTTAATTGGCTGAACGTACGATAGAGAAGTTCAAAGCATTCAATGGAATGTAGGAATCTTGCTTAGTACGAGCGCTCGTATTGAGAGCAAAAATAAACCATGGAAAAGATCCATGTTTCATCTTTGCTAGTGAGTTGAATTGCAGTTACCGTTCCATTCATTTATTTTCATTGCAGCAATTTAAGAACTCGACCAAGGAATTTTTCAACAAGGTCTTGAAACGCTATTTCAAATACATACTGATGAATGTACTTTCATCCTACTAGTGCTTGGAGATGTTTTTTTTTAGCGCGGTTCCTCCCTCCCCCAAGGGAGGAACCCCGCTTATAAGGTTGATACAATGAAATAATCCGGAAGTGCCGACTAGAAAATTTCGCGTTTCAGAGCCCCTAGAGACCGAAAATAACGGTGGTTCAAATTGGTATATATATATATATATATATATATATATATATATATATATATATAAAAAAAAATCAGTCCCGTAACAGGCCACTAGGGCCCTGAGGGACAGATACTATAGAGGTATCTGATTCATGACCATACGGCACACTAGGGAGATAGTGTGGTCAGTACTATGCTCCGGCCGCCTGATTTTCCCCTTGGCTCCTTCGACTGCTAGAGTCATTAGCACCAACCAAGGTACCCATTATTAAATTAATTAAAGGCTGGGTCGGCCTAGGGACGGTCAGGGAGGCCGAATTCAACCCATGAACGAAGACACTAGAAGAAAAAACCTTTAGTGCTTGCTCGGGATTTGAACTCAGGCCTCCAGCTTATATAAATATGTATATATTTATTGATATATATATATATATATATATATATATATATATATATATATATTTATTTGTCTGTTCGCGGATTTCTGGCCTCCCTAATGGTCCGATTTTGATGAAATTTGGTACAAAAATCTGTCATCCAATTTGAAAGGTCAAGTTAGCCAGCAAAATCCGCCCACTGGAAGATGGCGTTTGGGGCGAAATTCGCGTAAACGTTACGCTTACGTTTTTGAGTTCATAAGCTTGTAAGTACTCTTTTTATAGGCTTCTTGGGCTAGGAAAACGAATGGAACCATTTTCAAGGCGATAGCTTTAACCGTTTTCGAGAAAACTGAAAAAATAATTTTTGAATGACGTTTTTGGTTTGGGTACTTAGAATCATGGGATTCAGTTGAAACATTTACTGCATGTTCTACTTTCATTAAAACGAATATTTTGAAATTTTGGTTGCGTTTGGAGTTAAGGAAGGGTTAGAATAAAATATTTTATTAACAGACATAAAAAAGTTTTGGTAACTTTGTATACTTTCCTTAATATCTCAAAAAAGTTTGAGAATCTTGGTAAACGGAAGCATACCATTAGAAAGGTTACTAAATGTTCTACAAAAAAGGTTCTAATGAAAGTTTTGATTAGGCGATGTCAATCGGAGAAATAAGTGCTTAAAACTTTAAAGTAATTGATTTCGCTTATTCCAGCTGTTCTTTTTGTCTTTGATTTTGATACTTAATGGGATTCAGTTGAAACATTTTCTGCCTGTTTGAATTTCATCAACACTAATATGTTAAAATTTCGGTTACATTTGGAGTTAAGGAAGGATTAGAATAAAATATTTTATTAACAGACATGAAATGTTTTGGGAACTTCGTATACATTCCCTAATATCTCGAAGACGGTTAGGAATATTGGTAAACGGAGGGTTACCATGTGAAAGCTTACTAAATGTTCTACAAAAAAGATTCTGTAACAATTTTTGGTTAGGCTATGTCAATCGGAGAAATAAGTGCTTAAACTTTGAAGTAATTGATTTCGTTTATTCGAACGGTTCTTTTTGTTTGTTTTTATTCCTTGTTGTTTTTTCATTGCTTATAGTTGGATAATGTATTTGACAATAAAACAGATTAATTAAAATAAGAAAAACAATTCACTGTTAGAAATATATCAGGCTGTACCGTATGAAATGTCCGTTTTGGATTTGTCGATTTCCTTCAAATGTCTTGAAACTGTCGAGGCTCCTACTCCGAGTTCTTTGGCATATTCCCTAATGTTTTTAATTGCTTATAGTAGTCAAATGTATTTGTCAATAAAACAGGATACGTATAATTAGAATCAATATTTTGTTTGTTAGAATTCGAAGATGCCGTATGAATATCAAGATTACAGTACTGGTGTTGATTTCGTTCTTTAGAATTATACTTGGTATTCCCTATTTTCATCTGTTACCCATAGTTTTTTATTGTTAGTAAGTTTTTCTTATTGATTATAGAATATAAATCTATTTGGCTATAAAACAGGATACGTAAAATTAGTGACAATATTTCGGAGATTTCTGAGCGAAATAATTTTAAGATTTTCTACCACCAGGAACGGCTTTTTTCCTCTATTTTTATCCACTAGATAGGCTTTATTTTGTATATTATTCTATATAAGTTTTATTCAGCAGGGGATTCTGATGAAATGTCGTGTTTTTGCTGTGGATTTTAAATACGATGTGTCTAAGATTGGATAACATTAGCGAGTCTACATAGTTAAGAACCGACGACGGAGGATTACTTCTTGCTATGATTTAGTCTACATATGTATATTAAGTCCTAAATCCAAAAAATAAACTTCACAACGGTTAGATACTATGAGCGAATATGGCGGTTCAATGCCCGTAGAAACTAGGGGGCCGCAGGAAATTTACCTGCTAAGAGTTAATCCTCAAGAGCTGTAAATATACCCCAGGTACCTGCCGACTCAAATACAAAGCCTAGGCGGAGAGCACCCCAAAAACTCAGATCCAAACATAGGTTAAATATTAAATATTCATAAAGACTACTTAGTTGTAACCCGATTCATCAATTAGCAATCAATAGTTTTCAACAAAGGTTATATACTAAATATTGATAAACAGTATTTAATTAGAAAAAAAACAATATTCCACAAGACTTGTTTTTGGTCCATTTGTGTCTACTCCATAGACTTAATTAGGTATATTATTCTATTGTAGTTGGGCAACTAAACTTTGTTTTATTTTGTTAAATAAAGTTTTTTTTCTTGAATTGTTATTCGTCAAGACTTTTATTTGTCCTTGTGTATTTACTAGATAGGCTTTATTCGGCATATTATTCTATATAGGCTATATTAGGCAGGGTATTCTACTCAATCTTGTGTACTTCGTCTTGATCCTTCTGTACATGGGCGTATATAAAAACAATTTCGGGGGGGGGGGGGGGGGGGAGGGCTCAGACCATTTCCAGGGTATGGAATACTAAATATTTAGAGCTTGGAATAGTTTTAGGCAACTAAAACGCTATTACACGTAAAATAAAATATGTTTTATGAACTAAGTGATCTTATTTAATTTATTTTTAAGGGTTTTACGACAAGTTTTTATCATCAATTCAAAATTTCGGGAGGGGCTGCAGCTCCCTCAGGCCCCCCCCCCCCTCATATATGCCCATGTTTCTGTATCCTCTAGAAAGGCTTTATTAGGCATATTTTATATTGCATTATAGAGCTTAGAATTAGAGCCGGATTGTGTAATTTCCGCTTCTGTGTATAAGTTAGCTACTGTCAGTCTCCCTGACGCCTTAATATCACTTTTATTCGAGATGTTCGAGAGGATTTTGACCATTTTCACGAGATATATATAAAAAAAATAACTTAATTTCTTTTCTAAGCTTATCAAATGACACTAGGGACATGAACGGAACCGCGCTAAGATGATGCAGTTCCTGCGAGTCGGACTTTTTTCTTTATTCTTACCAGAATAAGATAATATCTCACTTGATCTGACCTGATACAAGATTTCCTTACCCAGATTTGACAAGATTTTTGCTTAGATATCTGATTTTTGTCTTTGCCTTGTGCTCTCTCTTATCTCTTATGCTTCTGTAAACGCTGCGATCTTTAATAATCTGATTGCTGAGCGGTACTTCGATCAGATGTCTTTATTTCTTGTTCCCCGAACGCCATGCCTTTAAGAATTTCAACTGCTGAATGACTTTGGGGTTAAGTCAAAATTCAGGAAATCCATAAAATTTAAGTCGTTTTTTCTAATGCCAGCTAATATATTTTGAATTCTGTGTTTACATATATATATGTCTGTCAGTTTGTATGCATAAATAGGCCTTTAATGTGTGTCCAAAACATCCATTCTTAATACTTAACTTTCTGTAATTATTTTGTAAAAAGTTTTATTTTATTTGCACTTCAAACTAAATACAAGAAAAATAGGCATTCAGTAAATTTACATTAATGCCTCATCGTTGGGAGTAGAGTGCTTTCACAAAACATTTATTTTTCTCTTTCAAATCTCCATTACCAAAAATCTGACGAATTCACCGAAGCAGTTCTAAATGTAGGTTACATGAATTTATATAAAAAAAGAGTTCTGCGTTTTAGTCATAATTTAAAGGGCTGTCAACCATTATACAATGTTAAAACACTTAACTGGACGAGTGGAATTTTTATCATACTATGTATAACAAAAGTTAACTCTCACTTTTTATTTCGTTTCCACAACATTATTTGTTTATTTATTTGTACGATTTTTTTTAACTTAATTTTTTTCAACATTATTATATCATTAGATTTCAATTTATTTAGTCTAATAACATTTAGTAAAAAAGTCCGACTCGCAGGAACTGCGTCATCATAGCGCGGTTACGTACATCTCGAAGAAATAGAATAGATTAGTATCACAAATCACAGGAAATTGACAGTAGCCAAATTACACAGAAGTGGATAATTTTTAATCTGTATAAGTCAATACAATTATGTACTGAAAACGTACTTACTCTTCGACTTTTGCTGAGAAGGCTCTATTCTAAACGACCAAAAATTCGTTGTCATTTTAAGTCTTTTCTAGCACTTTCCTCCGAAGGAAAGTAGCTATTGAGGTTGGAGTCATGACGGAATTTTTGAAAAATTTCTTCAAATCTTTATCGATCCTACCTATTAGACACCGAAAATGACCCCCGTTAAAATTTATATATATATATATATATATATATATATATATATATATATATATATATATATATACACATATATATATGTGTGTCTGTTAACACGATAGTGGCCAGAGTTTTTGTTTTTTCGTCACGAAATTTGGTATATAGCATTCAATTAGCAAACGATTGAACGAGTTCGTTAACCACCAAAGTCGGTCCACCGGAAGGGGGGGTTTACCCCGAACCCAAAACACTAATTTGACTATGTCAGCCGTAATATTTGTTATATTTCAACGAAACTTGGTATTCGTAGTGGTAATATAGAGAGAAAAGTGAGATATAAAAATGAACTAAATCGGTTCATTAGAAAGGGGGGGGGGGTTTACTCCGGACCCACAATACCAATTCGCCACTACCAGCCGTGATTTTTGGTATATTTCGATGAAACTCGGTATTCGTAGTGGTAATCCACAGGTAAATAACTGTTGTAAAAATAAACTAAATCGGTTCATTAGGAGGGGGGGTTTACTCCGGACCCACAATACCAATTCGCCACTACCAGCCGTGATTTTTGGTATATTTCGACGAAACTCGGTATTCGTAGTGGTAATCTACAGGTAAATATGTGTTGTAAAAATAAACTAAATCGGTTCATTAGAAGGGGGGGTTTACTCTTGACCCAAATTCTTAATATACTCATACCGGTCGTAATTTCTGCTGTATTGTAACGAAACGCGGTATACGTCGTGGGTAACTCATGAGAAAGAAGTGTTGTAAAAATGAGCAGAATCGGTCAATCGGAAAGCGGGGGTTTAATTTGTAATATATTTCAATAGAAAAGCCCGTCAGACGTAGGTTCACAAAGCCGCCGCAAGGAGCGCTTTCTACCACTAGAGTGACTGTATCCTGTTCCTGCGTTAGATCAAAATACGATAATATGAGGTTTTTTGTATTTATTACGTAGTGTAATAGGTACCATGTGTAAACATAACTCTGGAAGCAAATTATTAATTGATCAGTTACTCATTACAAATTTAAAAGAGAACTATTCATGTTTTTATTTTATTTATGTAGGATATTTTAAGCAAATTGTTCTGGAAAGCAATCTACACTACCCAAATTCTGAGGAAATTGCTTAGTTATGCAGCTCCTGCGTGACGGACTTTTTACTAGCAAATTCGTTTTACTGTTATAATCTACTGTAAATATGTGCTTCATGGCAAATAAAAGTCCATTCTCTCGTGGGTTAAATTTTTCTTTAAAATAGGAAATAATGATAAGTTCAGTTGTAGCAGGAGGAAGGTTATATAGATAGGAGAATTCAAAACAAAGTACGCATACGTCATCATGATTATCCACAGCCATCTTGATTACCACAGCCACTCCAAACTTATTACCAATATCTTTCACCGTTTCTTAGCTTATTTCACTACAATACTAATTTTACTGATAAATGCAATTTAAAACAAGAAAAACCAATTAAAAAGTGAGATAAACAAAGAGAAAAACCCTTTCAAAACAACAAAACAAACACTTTTTAAGTTTTAAGCGCTTATCATAAGCGGGGTCAACCTCATAAGCGGGTTCTCCCTATGGAGATAGGGAGTAACCGCGCTAAAAGGTAAATTTCCAAGCTTAACATTTAACCTGTAATAGAGATGTAGAGATGTTTCAACAGTTAACAAAGATTGATCCGTTTTTTTTTTTTTTTTTTTTTTTTTTTTTTTTTTTTTTTTTTCGTAAGTAGATAGAAATCTTCCATAATATTAGGCATGATGGAGTTGTTAATTTTTTCTATTATTAATTAATGCTAAATTGTAACAATGGTCATTTATTTTATATTAATTTCTTCTTAGATTTTACTTCAAAAATGTTTGACTCACAATTTTTCTTCTGATTTTCTACAGACTTCTTCAGATCATGAGTTTATCATATTCCGCGGGTGTTTCTCCCCTTGCATTTCGTGTTGTTTCGGTCTAGCATTGTGATTTTATGTAGTTTGTTCCGGGAGCACAAAGCCGATTTCTCTATTCACGTTGTTTTACCGTTTTAGTATTTATTTATGTAGTATTTATTATATATTTTTATAATAATGTTTATAGTATTGTGAGTTAGTCTAAGTTCAAAGATTTTTATTTGTTTTTGTCAAAGCACTTCTTGTGATTGGCCACAAAGCCCAGTTTCTCTGCGAATATGTTTCTTTATTATCCTGGATTTTGGAATGATGCTGATTGGTGGTCCGGTGATTAAAATACTTTCAATGCCTGAAAACCGATTGCCACGCAAATGCCTTGATAGGCTCATAGAATTAGATTCTAAAAAGAGGGATATCGGCTTTAATTGGGTATCCCAAATTAAACAAATAGCATCAAATAATTATATATAAGAAAATTTCTTTGATTTTTCAGTGCCAACAAATTTATTGACTAAGAAAAATATAATTCTATATTATAATATAGAATTATTATTATATAATATAATCTAACTAAAGAACCACCTCTATTCCTTAGACATTGAAAAGGCTCTCAACTCAAATTACAGCCCTCTTTACAGAACGATTTGTAGTTTCAATAGCCCTCAGCCTCAGCACTATTTAACTTACCATACAAATATATATAAATTAAAACTTGTTAGCCAACTAAGAGTTTTGGCAAATGAAAATATAAAACTTTCCCATAGGAACATTGTTGTCCATATAAAAACAGGAGAAATATGTGGATGGTGTCACCATGTAGATGGATCAATTTACAAGCTGTAGAAAATATTTCGATTGAATCCCGCGATTCTAAGTACCCACAAAAAAATAATTACTTAAAAAAACATTAATTCCACTTTTCTCAGAAACGGTTACAGATAACTTAAAAATGGTTTCATTCGCTTTCCTATGTTAAGAAAGTACCTGCAAGCATATGAACTCAAAAACGTAAGCGTTACGATTTTTTTTGCGCGAATTTCGCCCTAACACTACCTTCCAGTGAGCGGATTCTGCTGGTTAACGAACTTGACCATTCAAATTAGACTACAGATTTTTGTACCAAATTTTATCAAAATCGGACCACTTTTGAGCTTGCTAGAGAGCGAACAGACAAGCATATATATAAATATATATATATATATTATATATATATATATACACACAAATTTGAACCACCTATATTTTCGTGATCTATGGGGTCTGAAACGAGAAAGTTTCTAGTTGGCACTTCCGGATTGCGTCGCGAGGTCAACCTCATAAGCGGGTTCTCCCTATTTCCATAGGGAGAAATTTTTACTGCACAGAGAATTATCCATATCTTTGGGAAAACAAAATTACTTACACTGTAAAAAACCCTCACTTACAAGGAATGTGACCAAACTAACTTAGATATATTTACTGTACTCGCACATCTGACATTATACACACATTTTATTATATTTAGTATAATTCAGGGTAATAAAGGTAAGGAAAGTTCAGGGTAATAAAGGTAAGTTTTTTATTATTTTTCTTATTTATTCCCTCTTTTCAAAAAGAATGGAACTGAAAAACGTGGTCTTATAATAATTACGATTGTATTTTGACAATGTGAATCGTAGAAATATCACTTCTATTTTGGTCTTGATTTTGGAAGGCTATTTAATTTACGTGAATATGGTTTTATCCAGTACTATTTAGAAATCCACAGGGTGGACCTTTTCCCCCCAAATTTATTTATATTGGCCGTTGACCATGTATACCGAGAAGTCTCTGATCCCAAATTTGCGAGTACATTAGGTTAAAGACTTGTAGAAAATCAAAATCCTGTTCTTACAGGAGTCGCTTATGACCAAGTTGTATCGTCTCGGTATCTAGATTCCGGTTAAGAATAGTTAACGTTATCACCAGAATATTCAATAAGATTCGGCTGGAAATCAAGGCAAGGAAAAGCTCTGCAATTATTATTGAAAAAGAAAATTAGTGAAGCTTTTGCTAGAAAATGGCGGAGAAATCAATTATATAGTGGAAAATGATTAAATTAAATATCTCGGATGCAATTTTTTCCAATGAGATGGTTATTTTTTATTTGTTTTAACAACGCATCGACATATCTGGGCAGAAATCCAGGGTGTAGCGAGGAATTTTCTCAACGACCCCTGAGATGAGAAAACTTCTGCCGCCGGTGGGGATCGAAACCACCATCTCCCTGTATCTAAGGCGCTAGCCACTAGACCGCCGGAGACCCCGAGATGGTTATTAACGAGAATGGATTACGACAGGTCAATGAAAACATGGAAAAATTAACCAAAACAAGCCAGCTAAGACCTTAACAAAACTACCTGTCACTAATTTATCCGCTCCAAACAGCTCCTTTGATAAAATTGAACCCATAATTGCAAGAAGAATTTAATATCTTAATAAGGTGAGCCGGTTAACTCACCAAGACATTACCGAGGCCTGGGACTATTGCACTGTCTTTGGGAAGCACCACTTCAACGGAAGCTGAATCGTGTCAGATGAACAGTTCCAGCCAATACTCGACAACAAAAAAGAATCATCTGAATGCGCCAGTAGTCTGAATGTTGATATAGCCGGTAGATATATACTTGCTGAAAAGTTCAATATTATAATGATAAGGCGTAAGTTATGGAAAAATCCTTTGAAGAATGGGCTCACTCTAAATGGCAAGGAGTAGGAGTGATGAATTTCAAAGATTGTACCAAAGCCAACACGTTTGTCTATTAAAAAGAAAGTTTGTCTGGTTCTGAATGGACAAATACCCTAAAACTGAACATCAATTATGTGCCATTAAGAGGAGTTCCTAGTGTTATGGGAGCATCAAATGTTGAACTCCTCTGTCGCAAGCGCGGCAGGGAGAATGAAACACCAGCACACGTGCTTGGAAACTGTCCTAACAATATGCTTCTTGTCATTAGGCGCCACCATAACCTCAAACATAGGCTTATCGCTGTCCTTCAAGAAAAAGTCCGTCACGCGGGAGTGCATAACTAAGCACTTTCCTCAGAATTGGGTAGTGTCGAGTGCATTCCTGAATAATTTGCTTAAAATATGTTTTATTTATTTATTGTTTAACGCCAAAAGGCAATAACACAATTAAAATGTTCTTTAAAGGAAATAAAAAACAATAATAAAATCAGTCGTGATGAATTAAGAATTTGTAAAGTGTATCTGTACTGTTCATGTTAATATTTAGTTTTACATGTAGTCAGTGAGTTCGAGTAGTATATGATTGTATAAATCTTAATAGTGTATATTATTCAATTTCAGATAGTTACAATGAAGAATTAATTAATATTATATTGTCGTCATATTCGGTCAAATAAGTTTCTGTATTTTAAGTAATTGTAAATCTTGTCTATACATTGGCTCCCATCAGAGAGTAACTCAGTCATGTTGTCCGGTAAGTCATAGTTCTGTCTCAGTAAACATTCTGTCAAAATGTGTTTGATAGTTAAAGGAGTGTTACATACTTCACATGTCGGACTGTCCTGTCTCGTCATGACGTGTAAGTGTGTCAGCCGGGAATGACCTATTCTTAAGCGGCATAAGACAACTTCTTCTCTTCTAGTTTGCCTTATGCTTGATGGTCATTCTTCGACTGTTTGTTTAATTTCTCTTAGTTTGTTGTCCGTAGTCGCGTGCCAAGATCTTTGTCACTTTTCGATGATGGTCTTTTTGGCTTCTGCTTGCATGTCTTGGAATGTAGTATTGTATATGTCCTGGTATATTCTCCTCATGTCCTGGGAGCCAATATATTGTTATCCGTTTATTTGTCCGGTGAATCTGTTCTAGTATTTGTATGTTAAGTGGGTTTAAGTTGTACGGGTTCTGTAGTCCTAATATTGCGCTAAGTGAGTCAGTACAAATTGTTATCTTAGTCTGTGTTACGTCCTGTGTATTGTCTAAGGCAAGCGAGAGGGCATGTAGTTCCGCTGAATAGCTGCTTGTGATTCTTGGCAATTTAATACTAAGAATATTATTATCAATCACAGCTGCTGCGCCAGTGCCTTGTGAAGTCTTAGATCCGTCCGTGAAAATGAATAGTGTATCTTTATTTTGTTCAAGGTGTGCTTTGAAAATGTGTTTGTACGTAAGTGTAGATAAGGCTTCTGATTTTTTAAATTGTGTTAGTCCCAAGTCAATTCTTAAATTGTGCATTGTCCATGGTATGTAAGTTGGTGAATGTCTTGCGTATACTTCATTTCGATGTACATTGGTATTTTGTGCATAACTGATGCATCTTACAAATAATGGCCGTTGCCTAGATGGTTGCGTCTGATATTTACGTAGCATTATTTCGTCAACAGATCCAGGAACGCAGGCGCAGTTCATGTATGTGGCTTTTAATGCAAATTTTAAGCAGTTGAGCATACGTCTGAACTCCAGTGGAGGATGAGTACACAACACTTCCGTAGTCCAGAAGGGACCTGGTATATGCACGGTATAGTGTCAGCATTACACTTCTGTCTGCACCCCACTTGGTATTGCATAGAATCATCAAAAGATGTAAAGATTTTTTACATCTATCAACGGGACTCTTTAAGTGGGGAACCCAGGTAAGCTTGGAGTCAAAAGTAAGTCCTAAAAATTTAATTTGGTTAGTCAGTGTGATAGGAGTATTTTTTAATGTTAGTTGAATATGTGGTCTTTTTCTCTTTTTAGTAAACAGTATACATTGTGTTGAAAAGTGAAGTCCGTTAGTAACGCTCCAGTTTTCAAGGTTTTCTATTGTCTTTTGCACTAGCCTAGAGTCATTTTCTACATTTTTTGTTCGAATATAAATAAGCAAATCATCCACATACAGGCAATATTTGACTGGTGGAGTAATATGCTTACGGATGGTGTCCATAGCTATTTTAAAAAGCGTGGTACTTATAACACTGCCTTGAGGAACTCCGTTTTCTTGTTGGAATATGTTGGATAATGTGGTCCCGACTTTTACACGAAGTGTTCTATTCGAAAGGAAATTTAGTACAAAATTAAAGAAATTTCCTTGAATATTCCATTCGGTTAGTTTAGAAAGGATAGTTCCGCGCCAAACTGTATCATAAGCTTTTTCTATATCGAAAGAGACGGCTAGAACAGAATCCTTATTAATGAACGAGTCTAATATTTCACTTTCTAAAGTAACTATGTGGTCTATAGTCGAGTGATTCGATCTGAAGCCACATTGATACTCTGAAAGGAGTTGATTCTGTTCGAGGAACCATAGTATCCTCTTATTCAATATTCTTTCGAAAATCTTAAATGTAAAGCTTGTCAGAGCTATCGGTCTATAATTATCAGCTGATGATGCACCTTTGTTGGGCTTTTGGATTGGTATAATAATTGCCTCATTCCATGCTGGTGGATAATTGCTAGTTTCGAAAACATTATTATATAGTTTTAGCAAGACAGACTTTCCAGCACTTGGAAGACATTTAAGCATTTTATAGCAAATACCATCTTTCCCTGGTGAAGAGCATTTTACTTGGGAAAGTACCTTCTGCTCTTGCAATGTCAAGGGTTCATTCAAGGGATGTTTAAATTTTGGGGTTATGAGAAGAGGAGTACTTTCTAAATTAATTTTGAGTTGTTATGAATCTACTGGTAGTCTTTCATTGCTTGATATAAAACTAAATTGTTGGCCAAATATGTTACAGATAATTTGGGGATTAGTAATTACGATATTGTTTTCCTTTAGGGCCGAAATTGGGGGTTTATATTTCTTATGAATAATTAAGTTGATCATGGACCATATTTTGCTCGGAGGGGTTTTCCTGTTAATGGAGCTTACAAAATTTGCCCAGCATTCCTTCTTACTGTGCCGGATAGTATATTGGGATTTTGCTTTCTTACGTTTATAATACATGAAATATTCCTGACAAGGATTAGTATTAAATAACCGGAGTGCCTTTTTCCTATCAGTTACTGCCTGTTTACATTCATCGTTCCACCAGGGAACTGGGTGTTTTTGGTATGTGCTTGGCGTTTTGTTCATTGATGCATCTGCTGCTTCTTTTATAACTGATGAAAAATTTTCGAAGTTTTTAATTTGTTTTATGAGGTCTAGAAAATGATTTTGAAATTTATTCCAGTCAGCGTTTTTGACATTGTACCTTGGAGTTGCTCTAGAATTTATTGGTGCTACGGCTGAGGTTGTAGGGGAGTGATCACTTCCGTGTGGATCTGGGCTCAGTTTCCATGTAAAGCGAGTAAATAGTGTTGAAGAGCAAGCAGATACATCAATATTGCTGTATGTTCCTGTACGGGGGCATAAATGTGTTGGCGAGTTCCTGTTGAGCGGGATAAGTTTAAATTTTTCTACAAGTTTGCCTCTTGTGTTCGTAAATTGTGCTCCCCAAATTGTGTTTTCAGCATTCAGATCTCCTACCAAAAGAAGAGGGGATGGGAGCTGCATAAGCACATCCTGGAGCGCATGACTGTCAATTGGTTCTCCTGGTGGGAGATAAATGGAACAGACAGTAACTTTGAACGGCATGTAAACAGTAACAGCAACTGCTTGGACTGTAGTCAATAGCCTGACAGGTTCACTGTAGATACAGTCCTTCACATAGATACAGACACCACCACAAGCCTTACCTCCCAGCAAATAGTCCTTAGAATAGGACTTATACCCGTATATGGAGATTTGCTTACCTGGTGAGGTGTGTGTTTCCTGTAATGCAATTATGTTAAAAGACTTTGAATTGTCTTGCAACAAGAACTTTAGATCAGCATAATGCCTTTGGGTGCTGTTAATATTCCACTGAAGTACTGACATAGCAATCTAGAAAAAGAGGTATATATTTACCATTAAGTGTAAAGTCCAGTAGTGAGATGTAACTAAGTAAAGATGTGATCTAAATAAGTTATATTTTCGTTTTTGCTTTGTTGGACTCTCCTTTTCTAAGCTTCCTTGTTGAAGAAGGTGTCTTTATACCCGTGTCTTCTCCTTTTGCAGAGTTTTCTTGAGACCTATTATTGCCAGATTCTAATTCTTTTTCCAGTGTTTTGAGGGTCAAACTGATTTTATCCAGGGCGGTTTCTGTTTTCAGATGTTCCATGGGTTCTGATGGTGTTTTAGATTTTTTTTTTCGGCAAATTTTCAGCGGGGGTGTTGTGGTTGGCTTTGGGGGTTGCAAGAGCATTTCCAGTTTTATTATGAGTTCAGATAACCTCATTATTAAACTATTTTCGCTCGTCATATTCGCCTTTTGTGCATAACCCATATACATAAATAAAATAAAAAAAATAAATAACACCTGTTTCAATTCAATTCAAACATACACAAGTAACCATCAAAAGTACAAAGTAACCCCCCCCCCTTCCGATAGACCGATTTAGTTCATTTTTACAACACTTCTTCCTTATTAGATACCCAGGACTATACCGCGTTTCGTTACAATACAGCAGAAATTACGACCGGTATGAGCTAATTAGTTATTTGGGTCCGGAGTAAACCCCCCCCCTCCTAATGAACCGATTTAGTTTATTTTTACAACACATTTTTCTCTTTAGTTGAGCGTTCAATCGTTTGATGGGGGAATACTAAATACCAAGTTTCGTGGCGAAAAAACAAAAACTCAGGCCTGTATCGTGTTAACGGACACATATATAACTATATATATATATATATATATATATATATATATATATATATATATATAAATTTTAACTGGGGTCATTTTCGGTGTCTACTAGGTAGGATCGATAAAGATTCGAAGAAATTTTTCAAAAATTCCGTCATGAGTGCAGCCTCAATAGCTACTTTCCTTCGGAGGAAAGTGCTAAAAGGCTTCTAATGCCATGAAGAAGTCTAAGGCGCATATAAAGATGGGTCTTCGAGGTATGCTGCCATAATAGCATTTCAGGAAATAAGAACATCATCATATATAATTGATCCGACAATCAGATATGAGACTAACGATCCAGTCCAGGCAGAGACACTTGACAGAGAGAAAATACACAAAATGCATTTGGACGTACCAAAAGAAATTTGAAGAAGTGTCTGGAAGCAGGAATTATACTGTACAAGGCCTGTGGTTCGACACAAGAGGGACGATACCAAACACCACTAGTGACTTCCTTGTAACACTGGGATTAGATACTAGCTAGCCTCGCGGAATCAATTCTTATCGATTCCCTGGGGATTTTGAGCTATCACATTTATGGAAGCCGAATAGCTGCCAGTCATTCTTTCGAAGATTCACCTCGTAAATTTAATAAAAACCAAATTAACCCTCAAAAAAATCATTTTTAAAAATAATCTTACCAAATTTCATTTTCATTCCCTCCAAACTCTAAAATAAATTTACAGACATTCCTAAAATTAATTAAATAAATATTCGAAAGAATGATTAGCAGGCTGTGTGTAAAGCAACCCAATAGATTTGGGCAGCACGCTTTATTTGTTTGTTAAATAAAGCTTTTCTGTTTCTCAGGAAATGTTTCATAGTTCTGATTATAGAATTCCATAACTTCACCAGTCTATATAGAATGAACGAGCGTAAGGTTTGTAGTAATTTAAAAAGCCAATATCCAAGCCAAACTCGATAAAGTGTAGAATCCAAATCCTTATTAAGCGACTCGCTCATGCATATGGCGCCCAAGCACCCCACAAATTGGATAACTGGTTGAGATTCCGGCTTTCTTAAGTATCTCTAGCGGGGGTCTTATCTCCCGGTATCCTGTGCCAGAAACGTTCGCTTAATTAAGGCCTATAAATCGGCGAGAGATAGCACTATGGAGTAGCTATCCAGGGAGGTAGGGGGAGGAGGCGTGCTGCTTGTAATGTATGAAAATCGATAATACTACCGGGTTGGGGGTGTCGAACGTGGACAGAATGCCTTTAAAGCCCACCGGCACAGGCCTATCTCATGATGGCACCTACTCTAAGTAGGAGCGGCGATAAAGCCGAGAGGAAATCGTTTCAAGCCAGGTGATTGAAATTATTTTTTATGCTTTTCCTCAGTTGTCCCCCCCACTCATTTTTTCAAAAGAAAGAAACGGAAAAAAGGAGCTCCTATAATAATTATGACTGAACTATGACAATTTGAATCCTATAAATATCACTTCTAGTTAGGTCTCGATTTTAGATTGACGAAGGAATATAGGATATTTTTGGAAAATGTCTTCAAATCATTATTGAGCTTATCTACTAGATACCGAAAATGACACCTGTAAAAATGTGTGTGTATTGTGCATATATGTATATATATATATATATATATATATATATATATATATATATATATATTTATAAACGCGTGTCTTAACATGACACCCGCCAGAGGTTTTGCTTTTCGCCTTGGAGGCTGGTATATAGCTTTCCACTAGCAAACGGCTGGTACGTGACCAGCCATGGATGGTGAATATTGATTGAAAGTTAAAAAATGTTTATTTTATTTTTTGACATTTTTGACTTATTTATTTAGAAGACTGACATGATTGTTAATATCGCAATAAGAAAATTTGAAGATAATTTAACACCATACCCGCCAGAGTTTTTGTTTTTTTCGCCACGGAAGTTGGTATATAGCATACCACTAGCAAACGGTTGAGCGAGTTCGTTAACCAGTAAAATTGGAACAGATATAAATAGATTCTAATGCTTAATAACCTTCCAGTAACTCGCCCAAATAAATTTACTTCCTACTCTAGCCTAACTACCTTGGTGAGGAATGTGCCATGCTGGACTTTTTTTCAGAGTTTGGCCTTTCAGATTAAAACCGTTGATAAGGAAAGATGTCAAATGGTCCTAATGTATATCACTTCTTATCAGTCTAGTACCAAAAAAACGCATAGTAAAAAAGTTTGGAAATTCGCAACTATTTTACTGGTTATAAGATGCCATTTGACAAATATATGCATACATATAACATTTTTAGTTAGCCTCATTTTTGGTATGTAGATAGAATAGGATGAAGATTTGTTGAATCTTTTGCTTCCTGAGTGCAAACTCTTAAGTCACATTGCTTGAGAATGTACTAAAAAGAGAAAATCTCCGAAGCATTGATCGAGGTAATGCTTGAGAGCATTTATTTGAATCCTATCTTCTAAGAGGTTTTCTTTGAGCCGAACAGTGCTTTGCTGGCCAATCTTATTGTCAGACACGGACTTGCTTTTCAGCTAAGTCCATTTCAACTTACAGGGTATTTGAAACCTTTTAAGTTATTTCCCCCTTTAGATATGGTGAGATGTTATCATTTCTGCAATCAGAATTGTTAGAGAATCATTTCAGATCATTTTTTGATGTAACGTTGTGAAAAAAGTACTTAACATGTATTGCAAGTTACTAAATTAAGTTTTTTCTTCCCATCCAAATGTTTATATTTTAATATATTTCTTGGAATTTATTTCACTGAAATCCTTTAAAAATCTTAGAAGATAACGAAAAACCATGAAGTAGCCAAGACCCAAAAAAAAAAAAAAAAAAAGAAAGAAACTTGAGAAAATATTCATATTATTCCAAATTACATTTTAGATTAGAATCCATAAATTAAATATTTCATCTAACTATTTCTGAGAAATATATTTCGAAAAAATAACAGATCGAGGTATTCAAGCTAACATATTGATTTTTAGTATTGTGTTAAATAATAATGAGCTGTTTTTTCAATCAAATATTCGCTAACTTTTGTGTGTGCATTATAAATTATTCATGACAATTATTTATGGATTTAAAAAATGTTTGTAGGTGGGACTCTAGAAAAGGAGGTAAACAAAGTTCACTAAATTTGTAAAAAATAAATAAATATGTGTTTAAAATGTAAATATAAAGTGTTTTATCGATTCCATACTATCAAAGATATATTGTTTATTAAAAATTGCATGCACCTTATCTTTGGCGGATTGCATGTTTTTTTTTTTTGTTTTTTTTTTTAACGGCGCATTAACTATTTGGGCTATTAGCGCCAAATTGCATGTTATATCATACTTTGCAATGGAGGGCGAAATGAAGCTATTGATTAGCACATCATTTCTCTTATCAGTTTTGTAGGATATCAGAATGTAAGATTTTAATGTAACATGTAAATTTTGCTTGGCATTTACTATACTGTTAGTATTCGATGTAAATATTAGATGTAAATGTTATTTTGTTTAAGTGGTTCCTTCTTAAATGTATATGTTAGGTTTTGAGTTCTGAGTTACATCTTTGGCAGGTAGATTTGCTCTTGTCAGATACTCGTGTCCTATAATGCCTTTGGCCTCCATCATAAAATATCAGCATTAATTTAATAGAATATTGTAATAATGTAGGCTCTTTGGCTTAAAGGTGATTCACAGAAATTTCCTTTCTTCAATGCCTCGAGCAGTATTATGTAATAATATTACACAATGCTTCTCGGTAAAGGATGAAAGACGATATTATGGTCATCTTTAAAAGAGTGTTGGATTCCTCGAAAACATTGTACTTGACGAGCAACGAATGCCTCGGAAATGAGATATTGATTAATGAATATTTATACACATGGAATATTTGATTACAAAGTCCGATATTTGAGATATGATTCGGAAGCGAGTTGTTCAGGGTACTTAAATAATCAAACGGCGTTTTATTGTAAAACTGTTTAGTGTTTCAGAAAATTATGAAGGAATTGATTTTCCATTCAAGAAATAATTATTAGAATACTGAAACGTAGGTAGTAATAATTTTTCGAGTTAATTGTGTAGGGTATATCATGTTTAATGGTGAAACCACTGCAAGATCCTCTTTGAAAGTATTAAGTATTTCTGGAAGAGCCATGGGTTACTTACGATATTTAAGTGGTGTATGAAAAATCGATCAAACATTAAATACACATTATACTCCATTAAATACATTTTTCATTTTACATTAATTCCTAGAGCGTACAGCGTATATAATTTATTAAGGCTCTTTTGGTGGAATGCCATATTTAAGGTGAATATTTAATATTTAGGTAACTAGATATACCTAGTACTTACAAAGCTTAGTAATTTGCTCCAGTTTCAATGGGTATTAAATAATTTGGTGCGGATTTAATTAGTTCTAGGAAATGTTCGCTTTACACATATTTAATTATGTACCTTAAAACCCATATGCGCCCCAATATATTGAATGAATTCTAATTTCAACAATCCTTTCATATTTTTTTACAGTACTCCTTTCTAAAAAGGTGGTTATATCCGCACGTGTTAATTAATAAACAATTAAAACAATCTCTAAATCACGTTCGTATTATTTGCTCAAACATCATCACAATGGATTAAATAACATATCGGCATCCGAAGAACCGAAAATATTTCACCAAAACAGGCTGGATAAAGGCCCCGTTAGCTCATTAGTCGTCGAACATGTCAATTATTTTCGAATTAGAATGCTCCTATTTAGTCAAGTATGGCCCTTGTATGCAAAAGTTCGAACTGGAAAATAACTTTTATGTTGATTTTTAGTCGAGTCTAGACCTTTTGTGCATATTTTTAGTCTAGTATTGACCTTGTTTGCTCTTTTAGTAGTCCCGATAGCATACTTTCTAGCGAAGCATAGACATCGTATATAGATTTTTAGTCGAGTATAGACCTTTTGTGCATATTTTTAGTCTAGTATTGACCTTGTTTGCTCTTTTAGTAGTCCCGATAGCATGCGTTCTAGGGAAGCATAGACATCGTATATAGATTTTTAGTCGAGTATAGACCTTTTGTGCATATTTTTAGTCAAGTATTGACCTTGTTTGCTCTTTTAGTAGTCCCGATAGCATGCGTTCTAGCGAAGCATAGACATCGTATATAGATTTTTAGTCGAGTATAGACCTTTTGTGCATATTTTTAGTCTAGTATTGACCTTGTTTGCTCTTTTAGTAGTCCCGATAGCATACGTTCTAGCGAAGCATAGACATCGTATATAGATTTTTAGTCGAGTATAGACCTTTTGTGCATATTTTTAGTCTAGTATTGACCTTGTTTGCTCTTTTAGTAGTCCCGATAGCATACGTTCTAGCGAAGCATAGACATCGTATATAGATTTTTAGTCGAGTATGGACTTTGTATGCCCACGAACGAGTTAGTATAGGCCTTGTGTGCACATTTTTACGTGGCAATTGACTCCGTAAACCTAATCATAGTCATAATCATAATTCAGCCGCCAGTGCATTCATCCCTCATCTGACGAGCATTTGTATTGAGAAAATACTCTGTAGGCCCATGGACAGCGTTGTGAGCCGGTTGGAGTATATCAATAATTAGAAACCACAAAATCAATAAAACTCAAGAAAAGTTGTCAAAACCAAACTATTATCAAGGAAAGAGGCACGCATGCCCATTCATCGTCAAGGGAAATATATGAATTGTTAGAAAATAACATTTTATCAACAGACAAGGTTTTTGTTTTTATGTAGAAATATCTTGAAAACGGTTAAGAAATTGTATTTAGTGGACGCCGATCATTCGAATACCTTTTAAATCCTGTCTAGTTTGTTAAAAAGTGCATTTCCTTTTACCTCAATCGGAGAAAGTGGCGTTTGATGTTTTTTCTAAACTGTTTTCCCTTGCAGTGATGCGAAAATATCGAAAGTTTCTACTCTATATTCTCCAGCTCATACCAAATATTAGCATCATATGAAAACACGCCAAGGCGGCGAAGTTTCTGAGCATTGGATTTTTTGTCCTGATGGAATTTCAAGTTTTGTGGTGTTGTTTACCCAAATATTCAACAAACAATAAATATTTGAATTCCACCGAGAATCCTTTGAGACTGGTTATCAGCGGTAGAGGTGGTTCCTATTGTTCAAGGCGGATGGACAGATATTTGGGGAAATGAATAGAAATCAATACTAGCAAGAGGGAGGCCCGTAGCCCGTACGTGGGTTGAATCTGGTCGAGGGCTCCTTGCTCCGTTTGCCCGAATAACGAAAATTGGTCGAGTAGTCTTTTGTGGTTCTACTTCCCTGAGGCCTTTTGCTTTCGAAGCAATGAACTCTGGATCCACTCCATTAGGGTTGATTTCCTTCTTTTCTAATACCACAATTTTTATTTTTCACGATAATTGAAAGATATATTTATTATTGTTTCACATATCAAGACATATAATTTTATGAATCTATTTCTTATATAACCCCTTCTCGTTTTACTCTTCAATGTGTTACCACATTGAGCCACGGGGATGCAGTCCACAACATGGCAAGTCAATTCGAGCAAAGGAGATAAAGCTTTAGACAGACTGCATGGCGCAATATTTATGGAATGCTGGACAATGTTATTGTGAATTAGTCTCAGAGTGTGTTCTCTAGAAGTTGAGAAAAACACAAGAAGGATTCATAGTTACGCAATAATGCTAATGATTATAACACTTTTATAAAATATGAAGTCGGTCAGAAAGTCCGTGTGTTTCTTCTTTGGGGGGGGAGGGTATGGTGCGGCAAGGAACTATCTCAATGGGCCTTGAGATGAGAAAAATTCCTGCCGCCAGAGGGACTCGACCCCTCATCTCCCGCATGAGAATCTAAGGCGTTAGCCACTAGGCAACCGTTGATTGTATTTGATTTTTGTAAACAAGGTCCGTCACAAGGTACGTGCGTATTTTTGTGAGATTTTTAAGTAGGAGAAATAAAACACAATTTAAGATATACCAATGATATATTTTTCTTCACTGCCTACTACTATTTCTCGCCGATTTACTGGTAGCTTTTAAATTTAATTTGCAATTTCTCTTTGATTGAAACAAAATTGAAAGTTCATTTAGTACATGGTGTTTATAAATTAACTTCTTCACTAGTAAAAATATTTTTAAGGCACGAAATAAGATAAAATATCGTGGAGTAATGTCTCGGGAATAGTCAGGATATGATAAAAGCTCTCAAATAAATTCAATATTTTTTATTAGCGACGTTTAAAACGAAAGTGATCTACCATTTCCCATGATAAGACATCACTTTTACATTTACATTTACGGTTTGCGAAGGGTGTTTAATTAATGAAATAAATTCATTCTCTTTTTGCGATCTGATCCACTGTTATAGTGGATATGACTCCACAAGATATTTAACTGGACGTACTGAGCAGACGTACTGGGTTAAGCATCATATGTTCACAAACCTTTTTAATCCATTTCTGGTTAGTTCTTAATGTAGTAGTATGTTCAACATGTAAACTATTAATTTTTATCGCTGCTGATCTAGCAGATTCGCCACACGAAAATAAAATGTTACACAACACATCTGTATTGATTATTTATATTAATTTTCTATAATTACTAATATGCGTCTGAAATTTTCTAAAATTAGCGACAGACTATACATACATTATAATACATATAATGACTGTGATATATTATTAAAAAAATGGTAAGTGCCGAAAGGCATGAAATCGTGTGGTCTAGTGGTGAGTCTTAGTAGATCATATCCATGTTTCCATTACGCACGAACTTATTGACTGACGTAATAGATGAGAGGAAAGGAAAGCAGTAAAACTAGAGAAACATAAATGGCTAGACACTATAAGTTTAGTATGAAGTATTCCTAAACGCAAATGCAAAATATGTAATTTTTAATTTATAATAATAATAATAAAGTTTTTCGGGGTCTCCCGTGGTCTAATGGCTAGCGCCTTGGATTCATAAGTGGGAGATGGTGGGTTCGATTCCCAACCTCCGGCAGGAATTTTATCATCCCACGGCTCGCTGGTAAAATTCCTCGCTGCACCCTGGACGTCGGCGCTAATGACCTAGGTGTAGATGCGCCGTAAAAAAAAAAAAAAAAAAATAAATAAAGTTTTTCGTAAATCGAACAACCGATCGATTCCCGTAAATAAATAAATTATTTGCGCATTTAAATTAAGAGCTTAAGTTAAATATGAAAAGCGTATAATAATAATAATATAATTTTTTTCTAGAAACTCATATTCCAGTAAAGATTGCAAAATTCACAATTTAAGACTGTATCAAAAGTTTTTTCTTGAGATTTGACTCACTTGGTAGTAGATTTGAGTAAAAATATTGAAAGAGCGACCTAGTAAACTAGCTTGATTCGAGGTACTTTCACGGGTAAATATTTGATTTTGCATCCACCATAACTGAAAATTAGTGCTAACTCCGGAAACTAAGCTCACACTTCACCACACTCTTCCCTGTTTGTCTCTAGTAATAGAATCTTCAATATTTGTGTTAGGTAGGAAATGTTAAAATGGCATAATTATAGCGTACCTATCAAATAAATCTATTTTATTAGGAAATGATTGAAATATAACGTGAACTAATATTATTGTACATTATACGTCTTACATGCCCACGCACGCCAACATAATTTATGACTTTTGTTTTACACCAACCTTTTCTTGTAAGAGTAATATATGTTACAAAAAATAACAAATCATTACTACACGGTTTAATTTTTTCCAATGTATTTACATCCATTTAAAACGTTATTATGATGAGCGGTTCTTCGGACCATAGCAAGAGACTTGTGTAAGCTGCCACGAGTGTAGAGCGGCTATTATGATATCTGAACAGAGAAGAAATCCAACTTTTCGGTACTTATTTTACTTTTATGACCACAATTTCTTATAACCTGTACTTGAAAAAATCCACCCAACCCATAATTAGTATGAGGTATGAGGCCTGAGCTATATAAGTAAGATTTTTTTTTAAAGATTTTTAGGGGCGCACCCCTACATTTTTATTCGAGGTTTAAACTTGGAATCCCAGACCGTCCCACCATATAATTAAATTAAATTTAAAATAGACATGAAAAATCGGACACCTCTACAGAAAATAGCCCTCTGGGCCTTCGCGACCTATTACAGGACTAAAATTTCTTATATATATATATATATATATATATATATATATATATATATATATATATATATATATATATAACGTAAAAATACAGCTTTGAAAGAAAGAAGACCTTCCCTCATAGACAACACAGCACGTAGTGTTTAATCATATGAGGCATTTATTTTTCCTTCCGATGGAAGTGGCTTAGGTAATCAGAAAAGCATATTTCTATCTTTCCAGTATATTTTTACCTCTGTAGTATATTTCTATAGGTCTTACGCAATTTATGCTACTATAAACTCTTAATTTTGCGTAGGTATTTATTTTAATTTCTCTTTCCTATATGTGAAATTAGTCCCCGGTATCAGGAACAGATTGGGATTTTTTTCTTCTTAATAAATAAATGGTTTAGGAAAGAAATTGACCAACCTGCCGTACGCAACAAACGAAAAAATGAATATTAAACAAATACAATTTTGAATTCCTTTAATGTGATATATCTTATGAACATATTCATTTATATGTAAATATGTATACACACACTTAAATTTACTCCTGTTTGCCTATAATGCTATATCTTTTACGAATCTTCTTGATTTCAGGTATTCAATATTTCTTGACTTCTTCAACGGACAGGACCTTTTATAATCAGGTAGGATTAATTAATACTAATAAAAATCATTATCTATATAGATAAAAATCATGTGTCTGTTTATCTGTTTGTTTCTTATACAAATCCACACCGTTTGACCGATTTAGACCTAACTGGGTACTCAGGTAGGTCTTCTTGATACGGAGAGTGTCATAGGCTAGTACAAAAATGTCTACCTGCTGTCTGTCTGCATGTTTATTCCTTATACAAATCCACACAGTTCGACCGATTTTGATCAAACTTGACACATATGTAGGTCTTGATTCGGGAAGTATGTCAGAGGTCACGGGTTCGAAACTATGAGCCCAAATTGTTGCAGATTTGCGTTATTAGATTTTAATATTACTTATTTGGTTTCTAATTTATTTTTGATTTTCTAGATGCACAAAGTAGGTGTAGCATAGCACACCGGGTTACAGCGAGTAATAAAATATATAAATAAAATGTAAATTTCTAATGCGTAAAACCAAGGGCTGATAATGGGCTTAGGTTGTGTTAATTTCGAAATACTGTCTCAACAACGGATATTATTGTTGTCTTTGAAGTCATTACAATAATTATGTTTCTTTTCTATTTTACGAAGCACGCCTGTTTTTTCCGAAGGAACTCTTTTTTTCTTTTTAAATATTTGACAGAGAAGCATAAGGCGGTTAAAGAGGAAACAACAAACATGTGGAGCTTAAACGAGCAATTGGTACTTGATTGAGTTGATTATTCCTTATTGACACTAATTGAGTCTTGTTGGTATGTCCCCCTCCAAATTGAACACTTCGAGAAAAACTATTGGTTCTTTAGGGTTAAAAAACAAGGCTGGTTAATATGGTGCAATTAAACAGCATTCTTTGTAATTGCAACAGACTTGGCAGTTAATGAATAAAATATCTTAATACTTCTTCTGGAAAAGTTTTACATGTTACACTTGAGAAATGGCGAACATGTGAACATAATATGTATATATTATATTAAAATCCATCTGATGATTTGGGGTTCCAGACAGTAAAATTCAAGTACTTTTCTCGCAATTTTACAACAAAACTAAAGATATATCCTTAAAGCGATTTAATTAAAATTCCTCAATTCAGCATCCGTATAAAAACAGTACTGGGAGAACTGACAAACTGGCTGAGCTCATTATTGTAAACTCGCTAGGAATCCTGCATCGCCATTTATAGGAGTGACCTACGAATGATGTGAAGAGGAATAATATAATTTCGGATTTACCGAGCTGTCCTTTTTTAATTAGATAACGTTTTTTTTTTTTTAATTCCGTTGAATCTCCAACTATTTATTTTTATTTATTTATTTATGAGCGACCGTAACTAAGGCGACTCGCTCAGAACAAAAATTACATAAAAAAAAAACAATCATCAAAAATAATAAAAGAATCTCCAACTAAGAGTGATAAGTATGCTGTGTCATATCAATCCATTGAAAATGAGCAGCATATGAATAAAAAAAAATGTATTTATCTCTAAAAATCGCGAAGATCGTTTTCACGAGAATCTCTCCTAAAAAAAAATTGTCAGAGATTATGCGGATCATGAATTAAAACTATCGAATGAAACAAAGTTATTTTTTCACTGCATGTTATTAATATTGCATCGTTTTGGATGGATGTAGTTGGAAAAAACTGGAAAAGGTAGAATCCATTGTCGAGCTCTTAATACCTTTAGGATTTGCAGATTTTACTTTGGAATAAAGAAAAAACAAAACATTTCGACATTTTGCTCGGCATACCTACTACTTGTTTAACGACTTTTTTCTGATTTTAGGATGTCCTGCTTCAACCTATGTTGAGATGAGACTTGAAGGAAGTGCCAGATGCTCTGCGTTTTGAGGAGTATGTCAATCCTTCCCCTGCGCCTTTAGTACTTGTTAGAATTTTACGTTTACGAGGTTTCATGCTCTACATTATCTGGTTGATGGCCATAGGTTTAGAAGCTTGCATTTCAGGTTTGAAAATATATTTTCTCGATTTATAAAGAGTCAAGTTCGAAATAAAAACCATAATAATGGCTTACTAGTACGTTGCGCAGTAGCCTTTAATTTCGCTGACTTTGCTACTAATTGGAAGGGGTGTAGCCTCCTCCTTTTCCTCCCTCATCATTATTCATCCCTGAGTGGTCATCATCAGGTGATTCATCACCAATAGCATCGATAAGCCTCTGAGTCATCTCTTCTCTCACGCAGATCTCTCCCTTCGGCTTTACATTCCTCCTTCCCCCTTAGACATTATTAGAAAAGCTTTTAAAAAACTATTTTTCATCGGGCACTCTCAGCATATTGCTCACGCAGTACCGAGCGCGAGTCAAATAAAGTGAAGCCACGCGTGGCGCTGTCTGATGGGGCAAATGGGTTTATGCATATTTCATAAAGGCAATGACGTTATGAATCCGCTGACTATTGTATTGTTTGCGTTATGTTGTTTCAATGTAATATTAATTTCAAATCAGGTTTGTGGGATGTTTTAAGAGGATGGAGATTTCATTAAAGATATTATAACATATCCCATATAACCCTGTTCGTCGTCCGCAATGTAAGTCCTAGAGCCAAACTCCAGGAGCCCTTCTTTTAACACTTTATGAAAGAAAGTAGCTATTATCGTTGGGCTCATGTAAAAAGTTATGAATGATTTCTACAAATCTTCCTCTAGAAACTGGAAATAACACCCGTTTAAATTAATTGCATTTATGTGTGTTAACATAAAAGTCGTCACAATTATCGTTATAACGCCTCGAAACTGGGTATATAGCATTCCCACGATAAACGACTCGATCTTGGAACAAGCAAAATCGGTCTATCTGAAGAGGAAGAGTACTCCGGACACAAAGTTGGAATATCTCCTGACGGTTGAAACTTTTGGAACAAACATTGCGTACGTTGGGGATAATTTATGCGAAAGATTTGTTCTGAAAATAACTTAAATCGGTACATCAGGATTGAGCTGGTCATTTATTTGGCTGTCTGGTGGTAATGTTTGCTTTTTTGACACGGCTCTCGGTATACATGGTCTCCAAGAAATATATGTACAAAGCACAACTCCTTAGAAGGTAGGGTTTAATCTGTATTGTTTTCTTCTTAGGGTGCTTTGACTTCTAGGATTATAAGCATTATATTAGTCCGCACTTTGTTCGGATCGAATTAAGCTGCAAAACATAGCAGCTAAAGGGCCTTGATTTCCTTGATCTTGACCAGAGGCTACTGATTAGTTATAATAAAAAATATCTCAAATATAATCTGAAAATACATCGTTATAACGAAAAGAAATAATAGTGGGAAGATATGAAATGTAACAATTGTAACAATTTCTCTGGAAATTGATTGCGATTTCAATCCAACAATGAAAAAAGGACTAATTGGAAGAAAATAAGTCACGGAAACGGGATGTGCGTAATGTCACTAAATGTTCACCAGCAATGGGGGAAGAGAAGATATAATTACATGAACAAATGCATCAAATAATGTGGGAATTTTCGTTACTAATTTTAAGATTTAATGTCGTCGAGGGACTCTAAAGTAATTGAAGACGGCCGCCTTCTCCATTTAAATTAATCATGGGCTAGAGAGGTGAAGAATAATTTCCATGATAAAGCTAATTACAATAGAAAGATTAATGAATGCCTTCTTCCAACGCCACGTCTTCAATCGTTAATATTAATAGTAAGACAGCTTGACATTTATTAACCACGCCGGTGGGCGTTTATCATTCATTAGCAATTTATACAAGATCGGCTATTATTTATAGTTCTCAATATTTAATGTTGCCTTTGATTTTAGCGTCTTATTAGGGAGGAAAACTCGCTTGTTCTCTTGATGACATAATTCTGAAGTACAGTCACGTTTAGCTTCCTAAATGTCTCGTATAAACAGACAGGTGTTTCACATCTTTTTCTGTCTATATATATATATATATATATATATATATATATATATATATATATATATATATATATATATAAAGGAAAATAATTGAAATTCAACTTAAATTAATACTATTACACTTGCTGAGATTTTGTAATATAATACTCCTTCCACGCCATGGTACCGCCCAGCACTATTACATTATTATATATATAATGAAAAAATTTAATCAAAACCTACCTACTTCAGACGTCATGATATAGTGTAGTTCTGAAAAATCTAAATACAGAACCCAGATTAGCGCAAATCAACTCTTATCATATCATTAACTATGCCAAGCCCAATTACGCATCTGAAGCCTGTTTAATACAAAATTCAATCCCCCTCCCCAGAAAAGAAAAATGATTTTGTGTTAACTCATTAGAACGCTGTTCTCTCTACGAAGAAGCTGTACCAGACGGTTTCAACGTCCGGCGCATTTGAACTTCTGTACGAAATGCCTTCCATCCATTAAGCCACCCTAGGATGTTGATAATCTACATCACATTATGATGCAAACTCCCCAATAACTACTTCAATCTAAATCAAAATATATAAATAGAATAGGAAAACAAATCACCAGGTCCCCATTACAATTCATTTTTCACAATCTCCAGTGCATTTAGAGCTTAAAAACCATTATACAAATATTGTTGACACGGATAAAATCCTTGTATATTAAATAATAGAAACTTTTTTGAAAAGCAGAACAAAGTTTCAATGAATTGCAATCTGATTAAAATTTAAAGACTAATTTGTCTAATGTTATTAAAAATATATACTTGTACCAACTATGTTCACTGAAAAAAAACGACATGCATTCACAAACAAAAATTTATACTTTCTATATATATATATATATATAAAAAAAAAAAAAAAAAAAAAAAAAAAAAACAAAAAAAAAACGCTACATAAATAAACTAAATCGGTCCATACAGGCACGCGCCACACACACCTATCTGTTAAAATTAAAAATTAACAAAAAATCTCGGTATATGATAAAAATGAATAAACCGAACACTGAGGTACCTAGGTCTTTACTGCGGCCGTTCATCCGTAGACAGAGGTCTGTTCTTCGGAAATTGGAGAGTCGGGATAATCCATGTTTAGTCCCGTACTTCAACCTCCATGTATTCGTCCTCTATTTGAGATTTTACTTCTATTTATGTACTTGTCTACTTTAATCCCGATACTTTGGAGGACATTTTTCTTGTACACCTCTCCTCTATAGTATCTACCCCTCTGGACAATTTTAGCCTGTTACGTGACTGATATGGGAAATGGTTTTATTTATATATATATATAAAACCATTTCCTTAGGAAAACGTAAATGAATATTTCAATTAACTTCATAAACAATTATAAATTGAGTTATGCTTAACCATATTACCATTACTATGGAAGCACTAAGGGTGTTCTGGCAGATGCAGTGCCAGTGTGTTCTGATTAAAGCCCCATATATCGAATGATAGTCACTTAATAAAGACTCTATCGCCTGAGAACCACTCTCTTAACTTCATTACCCTTTGATAGCATGCTTTTATGGGGCGGTTGGTAATTTATACACTACCTCATGCTATAAACTCTTTCGAGTCCTGTCTTCTCTATTAGAGTACAGAAACTAATAACTTATATGGCATCAGCCTGACCTTAGTACTAGAATATTATCGTCACATATGAGTTAAAACTTAATCTTCAAAATAAATTATTTCCAGCAGACTAAATCAACTAAATATCCTTTATGTAATAAACGAATTGTTGAAAGATAGCAACCAGTACTTACACACAATACTCTATTATCTTTAGAAGAGAAAACTAACGCTTTACCGAAAATTTTGCTTGAAGACAACCGAATAAAGTCCTTCACTCAGGAGCTGGAAAGCAATGTACATTCCTTAGAAGGTGGGAAGTATACCCATTATTCTTGATTATTTTTTTTTAAATACAAAATAACACATAAACAGTTTTGACCTGTAATACTTGTAACGAAAAACTGTAATAATGATTATTTTTTTAATCAGTTTTCTTCCGGTTCTATATGAATAATACATGAAAATGTGAAACTTTACAGATAGAACAATGATAACGCAGAATCCGGTTACGTCTGTTCATCCAACATCAAACATTTGTTGTCTTAAATTAATTTTAACATAATACAGAGGAATCCCCAACTTCTAATGTACCTTTTTTTTTTTTTTTTTTTTTTTTTTTTTTCTGATTCGTGGGGATCCTGTTTATCGAGTTACAAACAATGTTCCTCATTGGTGGTCAATCTTGTCTGCCGAGTTTCGTTAGTACAAATAACGATGGTCAAATTAATAATTTGGCAAATAATAATGGGCAAATTAATAATTTCGTTCAAATAAATCCCTCCTCTTAATTGATTGGTTTAATGTTTTTTTTTATAATACAATTTTCTCTTTACATACTCACAAAGTTTATAAACTGTCAGTTACGAGGTAATTAAGGATGTTCCAAGAGAGAGTTGGCGAGGAAGATTTAGTAAGTATGAAATAATTTGAATACCCCTGAATAGTAATAATTACTTTTCTACAGAGTCTCCCCGAGTTCCAGTGGCTAAAGCCATGGATTCACAAGCCGGAGCAAGCTGAATTCCTTCATCTAGGGGCCGTTGAAAGAGTTCCCTGCTCCCCTGCTCCACCATGGTTATTTAGGAAGGGTGGCAACCTATAGAGAACCCGGCGCTGAAATAGTCTAGATGCTGATGAGCCTTAAAAAATATATATATATATATATATATATATATATATATATATATATATATATATATATATCAGCCCCGTAACAGGCCACGAGGGCCCTGAGGGGCAGATACTATAGAGGTATCTGATTCATGACCATACGGCACACTAGGGAGATAGTGTGATCAGTACTATGCTCCGGCCGCCTGATTTTCCCCTTGGCTGCTTCGACTGCTAGAGTCATTAGCACCCAAGGTACCCATTGATAATTTTATTAAAGGCTGGGTTGGCCTAGGGACGGTCAGGGAGGCCAAATTCAACCCATAAACGAAGACACTAGAAGAAAAAATCTTTAGTGCTTGCTCGGGATTTGAACTCAGGCCCTCCAACTTATTAGTCCAATGCTCTACCACTGAACTAACCTCGCCCCTTCAGTAAAGCTAAACGTTAACAAAATATATTTCATATTAAAACATATAAATCAATTAAGTTTAAAAATTTCACCTGTATGTCATCCATTTAGAATTATTTATAAACATAGTATTGATATACATCTTATGTATATCTATTATATTCTTGGCCGAATAAAATGTATTCTCTTTTTATGGGTCTATTCTTTTTGAAAAAAAAAATTGTTTAACATTAACCGAATTAATCATTATTAATTAATACGTGTATCCCATCGTAGACGATTTCACTCCTTTAAATAGCGATTGTACCTGAATGACCTAATGAAGCAGCACTGCGATCAGTATTTAATTGGTTCTATTATTCAGAAACAATCTTGACCTTATCGTCCATTGGTCATGTAATTGGAAGAGTTCCTTCCTGAGACAGGTCTTGAAGAAGACTTAACCACTATGAATACCAGCACTAGTGATTTCCCGATGCCTGAGGTATCGTCCGGTAGCAGGAGTCGGATCGTTAAATCTCCCCGAGGAATTATAGCAGAAGTCTTGTTAGTCTAATAGCAGGCTAGAAGTGTTGGCCAATCGTCGCCTTCATCACCGCACCCCGCTTTAACAGGTAGCTCGGGAACCAGTTATATTTTTTTTTTGTGCCCCTGTCCGTCCGGTGAAAAACAAGCTGGCTTGCTGCTCTTGTCAATGATTGACAGTTTCATTCTACCCGGTAATTGGCGGTATTATTTGTAGGAGCAGGATATGAGGGGTAAAAAATGCATGGGTGATGAAGAAACACTTGTCTCATTTCGTAGACAAAGATAATATGTTTTTAACCTATACAATTTCGTTCATTATCATGTTTTTAATCTATACAATTTCGTTTATTATTAACCAATAAAACAACGTAACTGTGTATTATAAAACAAATAATAAATATAGAATAATTATATCCTGGCTTCTTAAGAAATCGTCTATACAAGGCTGATGATTGGTAAATAGCTTCTTACAGGCTCCAATTTAATGGAGAGACCGGAAAGACCAATACTCGAAGAGTGTCACGTACATAGCAGTGTTTGGTACTATTGTGTAAATCGTACCTCGATAGTGCGACCTCTATGGCGGGGCTACAGCCCGACCGGATGTGATCCGGTTGGCAGTGTATTCTGAGACTCGAGGAGGAATAGTGTACGCTCCGTGCGAGAAGTGTATTTGTGTGTGATCCATACTACTCGGCGAAGCATTGTGTGTGCCGTGCGAGCAGGATAAATTTATTATTTATAGAGAACTGTGTCTCTATCTGAGTGGTGGTCCATCTCATACTTTCAGTGGACTCATGGTGACGAAGGGAATTAGTGATTCAAAATTGGTGGGTACATAATATTTTACGATTACATTATTTCCAGATTACCGTGACTGTCATTCAACAAATATAGCGAAAAAATACGGTCCACTCTGCTAGAGAACCAATCAAGCAGACTCCAGGAATCATGAAAACCTCTTTATCCCACATGATTTACCCAACACTATTAGTTCATACCTCAACATCTTAAGCACATTATTATTTTCTAAAATATAAACACTTGCGATATATATATATATATATATATATATATATATGTGTATGTGTGTGTGTGTGTGTGTGTGTGTGTGTGTGTGTGTGTGTGTGTGTGTGTGTGCGCGCGCGCGTGTATGTGTGTGTATACGCATCTTTTTTAACGGGAATTATTTTCAGTACTTAGTAAGTTGCAGCGATGAACATTTTTTTTTTTTTTTCTTTCTGTTTAATGTGTTGTCAACCACTATGAGGTCATGAAACACAGGATTATAGGTGGATATTTATATAAAATAATTGTATCGGTGTCACGCGAAGTTAACAAGAAGATGTGAGGGGATAGGAGTTAATAATTTTAGTTTAAAAGTTTTTATTTATTTTATTTAATTATTTTTTGTTATTATTTTTTTAATGATATTTGGTGATTTGATTTAAATTTTTTTTTTTTATTTATTTATTTTTTTTATTTTATTTATTTATTTTTTTTTTTATTTATTTATTTTTTTTATTTCATAAAAAAAAAAAAAAAAAAAAAAAAAAATAAATAAAATAAAATAAAAAAAAAAAAAAAAAAAAAATAAAATAAATAAATAAATAAAAAGATGAACATTTGCAGACGTATTTTTAAAATTCAATAGTAAAAATCGTATGGAATGCTATAAAAAGAATGCGATACTTTTTGCAGACATATTTAGGAACATGAAATATTTTATAAACCAATATAATTAGAGTATGTCTAAACATACAGATAATAATATTGCTACGGGTGACTATATCGCGTCAGTAGTTCTTTATGTGTTGTAAGTACACGATAAATGGTAATAACTTGTGTTTTGCGTCTTTCTTGTGTACCAATAAGGAAGAGAAGCAGCATGGAACGTCAACTCGATTACTTAATCTGAAACGTCAAGGCTTAATAACCATATGTTTAAAAAAAAAGGTCTTTATAACACACTAGCTGAATACCCGTGCTTCACCACGTCCGATAAGTATTTTTTATATTGTGTTAATTTTTTTTTTTTTTTTTTTGAAAAAAATATTAACAGATTAAAATACATATTACTTAAAATAGTGCACCTACAGATCACTACAGCATAAAATTGAGTTAAATAAGATATGATCAAAATTAACGCTACTACATAATTTTGTACAGCTTATTATTGCACGGACTTTAAAGCTACCCAGTAAACACCATGTGGAGGTAACCATTTCCGTTGGGGGGAAAAAAAAAGAAAAAAAAAGAAGAAAAATACAACAATCGCTTAAAAAGTTAAGTCAATAGAGACAAATACACAGTGAAAAGCATAAAACTAACAAATTTGAAATTTTAAGCACTTATCTCTTCGATTGACATCGCCCCACCGAACATTACAATAGAATCTTATTTGTAGAGAATTTAGTAACCTTTCGAATAGCCGCCTTCCACTTACTACGAGTTCCCAACCGTTTTCGAGATATTTTAGAAAATATACTGAGATCCGGAAACGTTGTATCACCATTCATACATTTTTTTTCCATATACTTCGTTTCTGAATACCCAAACAGAAAATGAGTTTTGAAAGGTATTTCTATCAATTTCTCTGGTAAATGGTTACAGAACTCGCTTAAAAATGGTTTCATTCGTTTTCCTACGTTAAGGAATCTCTCGCAAAATTTCGCTCCAAAAACCATGTTCAAGTAAACGGATTCAACTGGTTAATGAACTTGGCATTATAAATGAGAAGGAAGATTTTTGTACCAAATGTTATCAAAATCGAACCATTTTTGAGCTAATGAGGAACTTCTTAATAATTCAAACCCCCCTATAAGTACTTACAAATTTGAATATAAAAAAAAACCTTTTTTTTAGCGAGTGCTTACACTCCAAACGTATTTCAACGTCCGTGCAAAATCTCAAATTTTTGTGTCAAGTGGTTCGGGATATTATTACCTCGGATGGGCCATCACCTGGGCGTAAACTCTATGAGGGACAAAATCACATTTTATTTCTAGTAATTCAAGGACTGCCATCATAGTGGAAATTAACCTCAATTAAAAATAATATTATGAAATAGATAATGTACGGTATGGAGACCCGGTAGTCGTGAGGGTTAAGGCGTGGGCTCTTAACACTCCGTGCCAAAGGTCGTGGGTTCGATTCCCACTAGGGGCGGTGGCTTTTCTTTCGAAAAAAGAAAAGCATCACCCCTATCCTGGCTAGAAAAGGGTGGTAACCTATAGATAACCCGTCCTAAAATTCGTAGTTAATAATAAATGGACGTTATAATTTAAATAATAAATAATGTACGGCAACAGCTGTTCTGTTATCATCCTAGCAACGCATGCTACCTAGGCTTGGCTGCTCTAACCAACTAAAACTTTAAACCCCTCTAAAAATACTTAAAAATTCGAATATCAAAAAATCCTTTCTTAGTGAGGGCCTACGTTATATAGGGAGTGTCCATGCAAAATTTCAAAATTTTCTGTCGAGCGATTTGGGCTGGGGGAT